>CM031243.1:497743256-497852136 GCA_018340775.1 Taxus wallichiana var. yunnanensis | reverse complement strand
TTTGTCAAAGTTCTTTTTCCTCAAACTCTTTAACAGCCCTGTAAAACTGAAACATCCAATGAAATCCTTGGGACACTCAATACTTAAATCATTCTCAGGTCTCAGTCGTTGTGGAGGAAATCTGGTCACTGAAGGCTGGAATGGGCCTCTTATGGCTAGATCAAAATCAGTCACAATGATATGTCCGTCTTCTTTTATGAGAATGTTTTCTGGTTTGAGGTCTCTGTACACAATTCCCAGCATGTGAAGGTATTCCAATGCTATCAGAACCTCTGAAGCATAAAACCTGGCATGTGAAACATAACCAATTCAAAGTTGTCAGCTTAGAAGGCCTATTCTTGAGACTAAAAACCAGTGTCATGCACCGTACACCCTGTGCTTCCTGAGGTTAGACACCAATTTTATATACACTTACCTAATTTCAAAGCACATTAACTAGATTATGTAATTACAAGGAGGAGCACTATTTTAGCATCAACTTGATGGCTACAACCAAGAAGGTTTATCAAAAAACTCCATAACAAGCAATCCATGATTTTATGTAAACTAGGGAAGAAATATTGAGCATTAACTACAATGAACTAAAAAATTGGGCACTGATTCAAAAAATAAGCTTTCAGGCTTATTAATTAAACCAACCATTGGTTAAAAAATGAGATTTCAACAATATTCAAACTTTAAAAACTTGCTACAAAATAAGTTCAATACAAACCCTTTATATCTAAGAGAAACTGTTTACGGGCTTTGTGAGAAAATGAGGTATTTAATTCTTTCTAGAGAAAATCTCTATGCATAGCTGAAATACCCCATGTCATCTTCTTCCATTTGAAACAAGGAGATAAGAACATAAACTGCCACTAAGATTTCATGCGTGTTTTTAAATTGTCTATTAAAAATCTATATTAAATAAATTAATGTGTAAATATATTATAGAGGCTCTCAAATAGTTAAATCGGAGAGAATTTCAAAATAAACCATGAAAACAACAACTAAGTTGATTTGAAGAGTATATATGCAGTATATATAAAAATAATGGGTCTTGGTTGCCCAAAAAAAAATTAATTAAATTAAATTTTAATAACCATATATTAAATAATTTTATAAAAAATTAAAATAAAATTTATCAAAGATACATCACAATTTATCTTAAATATATATAAAAAATTAGTTTGAAATTATTTATTGTTGAAATTACATTAAATACAACTATTTAAAAAAATGTACATATAAATATATTAAATAAAATTGATATAATTAGCAAAAAAATTAATATTATCAAACAAATAATTAATGTATATTATATTTTTTTGTTAATTTATCTAAAATAATTATTAATTATATTATATTATTGTATAAATATTTAAAGAATTACCTCACAAAATTATCCCCTAAATCTCTATAATAATTAATTAATTAATTAATTCCATAATTAAGATATTATAAAATTTCTATTAAAATATTACATTACATGTTTAATAAAATATAAATAGTATGAATGTAAAAACCATTTATGATATATTAATTAAAAACATGTTAAAATGTATTTTATTATCAAATAGTAATAATCATTTTGGATGGGATCCCACATTCTAAATTATGTAGCATGGGTTATAAGAAGATTGTCAGAATTATAAATTAGTTTAATAGTTTTAAAACTATTTTTATTATTTTATTTGACATGTCATGACAAAATTTTCTCCACAATATAATTTTGGATAATAAAATAAATTTATTTATATGTTATCTATTTAATAATCGATAAAACTATTTATATATTGTTTATTTAATTTAAAAATGACATCATATTGAGAGGAATTAAAAGAAAAATATAAATCAATTAAAGAATGTATAAAATAAGGAAAGAGGTAATTAGTTAAAATAAATCTTTTGTATAGTAAGAAAATAAGTTAGTTATTTATGTATATCTATTCCATGATACCTAGAGTTAAAAGTATTTCAAAATTACGGAATCCATAAATTGAAAATCTATTCTTCATGATCTATTTACTACGCAAATTGAATGTGCTTTTACCGCTTTTTGAATGATATTCTTGCTATTAATCTGATCAACAATTCTTTTATTAATATATAACCTATAAACTAAATCCTTCCTACAGCTAATGGGATAAAACAAACACAAAATATTAACCCAAAAAACATATAACAATTGTACATTTAACATATAACCATTAAACCAAAATACACTATTTACATATGTCTCTCTTTCGACACCCTATCATATGGTATGCACCCCACATTTATGCATAAACCTAAACCTAAACCTAAAATGAAAAGTAACGGGGTTGAAAAAACTTGACAATCTTTTCTTCCAAAAATACCCAACCAAATGCAGCACATTTTCAACGCGTCTCCGTAAAAGAAATTTCACTCTCTTTTTTTGAAGGCCATCACTCACCTTTGGTTTCGATTGTCCATAAGATAAAATGTACCACATCACATGGGAAAAGAATGATATAAAGTTGGAAGAAACGGATGGTCCACACATCTCTAGAGAGGTTTCAATTTCATTACATGAATATTTATATTGGGTTTGACCTCCGCAAGATATCACTCTATTCATTGTCTTGAACAAAATAATAAATGGGGTATCGAAATATATCTTGTTTGATCCAATTTAAATAATATACTAATGCGACACCTCTTTTTCTCAATGGCAAATATGTTTGATGCCCAATGCACCCTTCTCCTATTTCCTTTTTAATCTCAAAATGCTCAATGGGAAGGACTTATTTTCCACTAAGATCTTGTGACCTCCCATTTGGCGATTTGCTTGTTTAGGTTTTACTTATATTTGGATTATCATAGTAAAAGTATTTTGTAAAATCTTCTTCACTAATAATGTTGTCACCATGATTTTCGATTTTTTCATCCTCTCCGATTAATGGCTGCTGCTAGATATAGAAGACAATGTTATTTTAAACAAATATGAAGGAATTGTCTTCTCAGAACCTTTCATCGAATCTCCGAAAGTTGCCATTGATGTGAATGGATGATGAGTTTGGAACCTCACAAAAGTTTACAACTAAAAGGATATGGACGAATTGTGATGTGAAAACTCAATAAGGTTGCCTATTGAATGAGGAAGGTGGAAGAACTTTGTTTTTCAATAGCTCAACAAATAAAGATCTATATAGTGATTCAAAAGTTAGGGACAAAATGTGGACTTCCATAAATTAATAAAACCAAAAAAATGGACCGTTTTAAGAGTGTGATCCATATAAATCTTGGATGTTTATATTAATTTGTCGATTTTAAATTATGCATAGATACCCTTCATTGATTAATAAACTATACCTTTTTTTTTTACATTATAAGGGTCCCTTCAGGTATCCTTCCCTGCACGTCAATGTGGACATTGTTTTCGCCAATTTTCCATGTTTTATGGTTGAAATTTTAGAATCTTTTACCAAAAATGGAGGAGCACCATTTTTCACCCGACTCTACATTAATGTTGACATAATTTAAAGGTAAAAACTGTTTTAGTGGAAATTAATTTTGGATAATTTCGTCGGTAAAAAACATTGCCCAATTTAATTTTTTCAACAGGTTAGTAAGCTTAATTTAACTTTTTTAATTACTAATTTAATTTAAAATTAAAGTAAACAGGGTGTGGGGAAGTAAATAATTTAATTTGTTAAATTCTAGGGTGTGGAAGTAAATAATTTAAAGGTAAAAATACTTTAGTAAATTAATTTTTTGGAATTAAAGTAAAGAGGGTGTGGGGTGAGTAAATAATTTAATTTGTTAAATTCTTTTCGTGGAAGTGGGGCTAAGTAAATAATTTAAAGGTAAAAAATACTTTAGTAAATTAATTTTTTAAATTATGTTTAGTAATTTGAATGTGTTAATTTAAAAACTATTATGTTTAAATAAATAATTTTTCACACTTTAGTAATTGAATTTTTAAACACTTTGTAATTTGGACTAAAAGAATTTAACTTCGTAATTTACTAATTTAATTTAATTCTGTGGCCACGTCGAGATTATCCCCAATGTTACCGTCAAGAGGTAACTAAATACCATTTAATTTGTTAAATTCTGGCGTGTGGCTGCTGTAAATAATTTAAAGGTTAAATAATTTAAAAAAATACTTTAGTAAATTAATTTTTTAAATTATCGGGTGTGGGGAAGTGAATTATATTTTAAAATTAAAGTAAATAAATTGTTTAAACAAGTAAAAAACGACTTTTAATGTGTTAATTTAAAAACTATAATGTTTAAATAAATAAATAAGTTTAAATATGCAATATATTATAACCTGCGTAAATAATTTTTAATTTAAATTTACGTCATTTACTAATTTAATTTAGTCTTTGGGGCAAATTACGCAGCTGAATCTGGCAGGCCACTGCGACCCCTCCTCGGGAGAATGCAAGAAGCTCAGCGCCGACATTAAGTCGTGCCAGCAGAAAAATATACTGGTGTTTCTCTCCCTGGGTGGAGGCGCCGGAATTATATTTAATCGCCTAAAGCTAAGGATGCCCAGAATTGTTTATCTGTAAAACAACTTTTAATGTGTAAGTCCGCGTCGAGACTATAATGGGGGATGCATAAATAATTTAAATATGCATCGATTTTAGGTATATTTTAAGTAATAAATAAGTTACTGGGACGATCTCGCCAGGGCCGTCTCCGCGCTCAGCATCCATAGGGGGAAATTTAATTTGCCGCTCCGCAATGTCCCTATCCCGAAATTTTGACAGTTCTTAATAACTTGATAGTAAGATCTTATTACGTTTGGTTTCATTTACAACAACTAATTCCTTATTTTAGATAGAACATTCCACTCACATTAACTTGTGGATGCATAATTTACGACTTCCATACCCAAAACCACTCGTTTTTTCTTGGGGCTTCCTGCTTCGACCGCTGCTGCAGGCAGCGGTTTCATTCCCGCCGCCACACTGAAATCTAAGGTACTGCCTCAGATCAAAACGTCCTCCAAATATGCAGGAGTGATGCTGTGGTCCAAATTCTACGACGAGCAAACTGGATATAGTTCCTCAATCAAACCTTCCCTCTAAATTACACTCGACCTTCTGTATTAGACTTTAAATAAAACTCGAGCTTAAATAATACATATATATTTACTAGCAATTGCACTAAAGTGTACATTGGAAATAATAAGTGTCACAGTGTCATGAAAACAACTATCAATAATGGAAGTAATTATTTTGATAGTTTATTTTATACACTATAGTTGCAATCCTAGGTATGAAATTGATAAAAAACATATTCAAAATATAGTGGTGACTTTTTCACTTTGATTTTAGGTTTGATATGTATTTTGATAACTTTAAATTTATATATCTTTATGATCTAACATGTATGTAGATGTGTGTCTTATGTCTACAAAATAACTTACATCACATGATATTGTTAAAAGTTCTTATAACGACCCAAATAATCACACACGAACAACACAGTGAAATACAAGATAACTTTTTTTTTTTGACTTGCTTGACACATAACATGACGCAACATGTCGTCACCAAGTATACAACTAACACTTTGTGAACAACTTGATACAAGGATGGCCATAAAGGCAAGACGGAAACGTTCACACATATCGAGGACAATTTACTTTTCTTTTTGGACAAGACAACATAGAAGTACAATCACGAAACACACTTACAGCTAGGGCCAACCACAAGGAGATATTCTTGAGGGTTATTTATTTTAAAAGGACATCTTGCAATTCTTAGCTTACATTTTCGGGAGACTCAAGATATGATTCATACAATTCATCTTACCAAGTTAAATTTTATTCTTTTGACACAGAGTGAATTATCTTTAAATCTTCTCTATTATGACCTTTATTTTCTTAATTCATTTATCAAGAAAAAGGAGAATTAATTCCACAAGGCCATCTGCTCACCACTAATGCTACTAAGATTTGTTCTTGCCCACAAGACAACATGGTTTTAAGTTCAACACACTTAAGAGAAGAGATATAAGGTGCCTTGAAAAGGGTTAGAGGGAGAAGGTCGAGATGAAACATCTTTAGGACCTCATTAGTTATTGCAGATATTAAATTGAAGCTAGGGCTCTTAACCAAATTATAACAACTTTACTTAGGCTTCACTAAAAGTATTATCAAGGAGTAAAAGAATTTACTTTCCAAATGGCGGAGAGGTAGATTGTGTGGTTTCAAAATTGTTTTCTCTGTTATTTAATCTTATTATCTCAAACAATTAATAGTTCATTTCACCTTAGGGTCATTTTACAAATTTTACCATAAAAGGCATAATGTTCACTAGAGGAGCTAGGGTTATCGTGTTATAAAGTTTACTTGCAATGATAGTCTTGCCCTTGTTTACTTAGAGAATTTCTTGCTCTCAAGTTGGTGACCCCTACGTTACTTTATTTGAATACAACTTTTAATTTAACTTCCTGAAGTATTAAACAATCCCATGTTAGTTTACTTATGACACTTTATTACTAAGTCATGGCAAGGTTTAACTCAAAATTTATTCTCAAGGCAAAGTTGAAGCAACACTCATTTACGAGAACAAAACAAGATTACATCAATTCTTAAAATACGATACTCTAAGTCACTCAACAACAAAACCAAATTTTCTTATAATTTCAATGATGGTCAAACAATACAAGGTTTCCAAAGTTCGGATGACAAGTCCACAATACATTATACTAAGACATTAATCCTCTTTTAAACTTTCCACTGGACGTTAACAACATAAAAAGGTTTTCAAGCAAAGGAACTTCTCAACCGAGGTTGATGACAAAAGTCTACAAATCTATCCCTCATCTACACGCAAAATCCATCTACAGAAATTTTCTACAAGAGTCGATTCCTGAAGAACCGAGCAAGATAAGGCTACACAAAACCACCATAACTATTATCTAACAATATCATGAAAAGAAAGCACTTTATTACAATATTTTGGGTCAAACCTCTAAACACTACGAGCACATCAAGTTATAATAAGGTCTATAACATGTCAATCAAAGAGGAGAAGACCTTGTACTTGATCGGAGAAAATGCAACGAAAGTAACAATCACATGAGAATGGCCCTTGGCCCTATAAGGAGAAAACAAACAATCTAGCAGAAACAAAATTCCCATCAAGTAAGTAATTAAACAATAATTACAAGATTGAGATTTGATATAAATAGACCATCCATCTAGAATTTTATCAGAGATACCAACGCATAGGCTAAAATAATATATTTCTAAAAATACAAAAGTTGATCGGCCCAAGAAAGGGGAAACACGGGTTCCAAAATTTTAACACAAAAAGTCATGTATAAATGAGTTTCAAACCGGAAATCAATTAGAGTAAACACACAACATAAGTTTCGAAGCTAAGGCATAGTATACTAGTTTCGACCATTAACTACAAGGAGATCTACCAATCATCCAGGAAGGGTCAAAGTCTCACGAGCTAGTAAAGAAACATGCGAGAGAAGAAGGGGGTTTCGTCCCAACAAGAGTATACAATAATGTCATCAAAATTTTATAACACTAAAGGTTTGCAAACTTCCACAACAATTTTAATGTTTGGTTAATTTAAAATAAATTATCCATTTCCCAAAACAACCATGTTTTAAAGGCAACCTTGGTAACACAAAACCGTCGCACAAAGATACAAACATAACTTATAAGTGACATTATCAAAACAAAACCTTCCGTTATGAATCCATAAGATTATCACACGAAAGCTAAGTTTTTCCCAAGGTCAATCACATTTAAGAAATTTCCATCACAAACTATTACGGTAAATTACGTGCATAAAAACCGACCAATATTAATTAATAGCGTTAACATTACAAGGAGAAAAAAATGCCAGTTAGGAAAACAGAAGAGCGCCATCAGAAATAATTTTGAGAGGGGGATTAGACCAAACTAATCTAGTGTCAACGAGGTATTGGATTCACACAATGAAACCTCCAGCTTAGTTGATCCGAAAAGCTAGTTATGATTCAAGTTGATAGGCATGGTCAAGGTACTTCTTGAGGATGGCCTTAAAAGCCTAGAAACAAGATGAAAGATAGTATAAGAGTCTAAACATGTGAGACGGCAAAACACGTTGCAAACAAACCTTTTCATTCTACCAGTTTTAATACCAAAACTCTACGTCATGGCTAGCCCACGCATTTCTCACACAATCCTACAACCTTTCTTTCTCGATGCCAAAAGGTTATCAAAGGGACTTTGTGAAGGAGCTAACAAAAAAAGTCAAAGACAACTTGGGTGCTAGGAGGGGGTTTCATAGTTATCGTAAACTTACTTCCATGATATCGAAAATACTAGCTTGATCAACATAATAACTTACAACTCACTCATCGCAGAGAAGAATTAATACATAAACAAACAGGCGAAGTCTATCTATCGTCGAGTAAGAAAAACATAACATTCGGAGGAGAGGGCACACACATCCTTTCACCAAATCATCAATGATAAAAGCTAAAACAAGAAGAAACAAAGCGAAAGGAAATCTCCCATCATGACATCCAACCGACAAATCAATGCAAGGAAAAGTGGTTCGATTTCGCAATAATTGTACATATAATAGTAGTAGAAAGGTGTAGAAATATCTTTCTGTCTCTCCATCTTCAACAGTCGTATAGAATCCACATGGGTCAGCATAAGAAGCTGAGAATACTGGAATCCGGTGCACCGGTTCTAAGTGGTCCACATTCACGATCCACGAGACCATGCAATTGAAGAGGATTTTTGTCAAACAGTTCACGAGAATTGTTTATTGAAGTGACTCCATGCACTTGTGCTCAACTATCGATTTCCTTGAGCTTCTACTTCTTGTGGGATTCGACAACCAACACACATACCCTATACGCGCTACCACAAACACAAGTGATCTATGCAAGGCTGAAGGAGATGGATTTACCCAAGTTATTCATATTTGTTTCAACTTCCTATGCCTCCTCCACAAATCCATTCCAAAACATATCCTGCAATCCTTGCTGTCCTTTGGCCATATTTCACTCAGGCATTTTGTCAAGAAGTTTGGGTGTCTTATGCTTGCTTCCACTTTGCATATGTATCTACCAACGCACCGGTAAACAAAGCATTTGACACAGCCTTGTCCCTTCTCCATTATTTTCCAAGTTTCCAAGGTGTCTCAACCCACCCAAAATTGTCCACAACCAACAATCATTGCTGTCCAAAAGAACACATTACGTTCAAGTTTTGCCAAACCATCCGAACACTTTGTTGAGCATCCAGATCAGGAGTATAAATCCGTCTTAAGACAGTTATGTGCCCAGGACACTAGCAGATGCAACAAGCAACAAAAATATCTTTTTCAAATGCACTGGAGAACATCCATGCCCTATTCAAACACTCCCACTTGATGCAGTGTGGAGATGCTATCAAGGTTGTGGAGTTTGGCTTTACACCTGCTCTTTGCATTTGCTAGAAAGTTTATAAAACCATTTCAACATATCCATAAAACAGTCCCTAGACTCAGCATCCTCAATTAAGGCTAACCAGTCACTAGATTGATTCACCAGGCATTACCAATAATCTCTACAAGAACATTTCCCCTTTTTTTTAAAAAAAAAGATGGAACCGCTTTGCCTCTCTCACAACAATTTGCGTTACTGCAACAAACTTGGACAAACCGATGCGGTGTGGCGAGAGAATACTTTTACTTTCCTGTTCACTCAAAGACATGTTCTCAAACGACAAATATCATGTTACCTTCATCTCCCAAGACATCGTACTTGCATTCTTGCCGTTTCACCACCTTCGGGAGTGTGGAAACTATTTATCAGAAAAGCTGTAGCAGTACCACTTGGATATGTGATTTTGTAATTTATGATCATTACCTTTCGAAGAGGAACAACACTGAATAGGCCCAAAAAAGCTGACTGCAAAAACAAAGCCAAACATCCACCCTAGTGAGGGATTCTTAACATCTTCAGCTCTATTGCCTGGGTAGTTGGATCCAATCAAATTGTATGTTGCTTTGTCCATGGCAATTATACGAGTCCCAAATCCGCCACTAAAAGCGATGCCATAGCGACAACGATGCGAGTTTGAAGGACGGTATTCTCTGCTGATGAAGGGAGAAGTCCATATACCCGGCTTTGATAAGACACCAGTCCATGTTTTGATAAGGAAGTATCCGAGAAAACCAGCCCACGTTGAGAGAAGGAATGAATCCACATGTCAGATTCAACTTGTGAGTAATCACACAAAACAAGCTTGCTCGAAAGCACCGCTCACCACCACACCCCGCCTGCCGTGATTTGCTCCTACCATCATGGCATTGCACTTCCTCTTTTCCCTCCTCCGCTGAGGACAATAACAATGGCCTCTCCATTTCCTCACCCGGACCACTAACATCCACACCCAAGAATGGCTTGAGCAAGCCGCAAGGGACAAACGCTAACTAAACCCGATTCCCAACAAGATCGGCATTGATGCATGAGAATTCTATCACGCTTCATTTATTATTACGGGATTTAAAAATATTTGAAACACCGGTGTATGAGATCTCTGTGTTTTCACCATTTTCAAAACTTGCAAGATTGCATTATGGAAGGCGCATTCTTGAAGGAGAATCCCGAATTTGAGGATGCAGTCGATACTGAACAGCTAACAACATAGTTGGATGACCTGCTTGCTGGAAGCACTCACAACGGCTTCTACTACTCTGCAACATGCCCGCTGCCCCAGCCTGAAGCTCCATCTGCACCCACGCGCACAGGAAGGAAGGGAAAATCACAGCAAGGTAGAGACAGGAAGAAGACGCCATGACAGAGCACTCAAACATGTTTTCCCTCCATCAATGCCTGCAGCTCAAGAAAAATGTGCCTCCCAACCATACGCATTGAATAAAGGATCCAAACAAAGATCTAGGTGAAGAAAACACCTCCACCGACTCCCATCTCCCTCACACAACGTAGGAAACGTGACCCAAAGCCCGGTCTGGCAATGGCGAGGTTGGGGTGGTTGGGAGGAGTCCAAGGTGGCGAAATGGGATTGAATGCCCTCTGAGGCATTACGATTACTTTATGAAATTTATATCCTATTTAAATTTCTATCTTGGTAAAATTTATTAATTTTGAAAGAAAAAATCTACTTGAAATTTTGAGTAATTTTTAAAAAAATGTAGACATTGTAAGTTGAATTGTTTAGGAAAAGATTCTGGTTGAGATGTATTATTAAAACAACATTTCTATGTGCCCAAGAAAATTACAACTTTAATAATGTTTGTATTTTTATCAACCCATATATTGAATACAAATTTTCCTAACACATTAAACAATATATTTCATGTTTAATATAGGTTTCCATATTCCCTGACATAGAAAACCAACATTTCTATGTGTAGATGGTAATTATTACTTTAATAATGTTTAGAACTTCACCGTGAAGCATCTCAGAGGAATTATTGTAGAATGGCTGGTAATGTTGAAGTTAATTATGGGGGGAAATTCAACATTGATGGATTGCGTGCTCGAAACACCAGAAAACTTGGCCCAAGATATAATGAATATAGATGTTGTAAATAATTTAGAGAATGATAGTGTGCAACTAGAGATGACATTACAACCAATACGAACAACGACAAGAAGAATATTGCAAAATAATGATTTACAAGAGGAGTTAACAATCGAACCTAGAAGAAGAAGAAGAATGCAAGACTCGCATATTGTGAGAGAACACATGATAGATGATCCCAATGGAATGCTTGGGAGAGATTTCAATACGGTCCAAATGATTTTTCAACACGGTCTTGATAACCTTTCTTCACGGGTCATGTGTTATATTTGTCAAGAATGTTACATTGGAACTAAAGTTTCTCAAACACCCGAAGGACTGTGTGTACTAGATGTCGACAAGAGAAAGGTCATCATTGATTTTCGGCATCAAACAATATGGATCCTGGGCCACAACCGCCAGAACTTGCAAACTTAACTCAAATTGAGGAAATGTTAATAGCCCGTGTCAACCCAATCCTACAGGTGACACATGCAACATGAGGTCAATATAAATATAAAGGTCACACGATAAGTTTTCCTCAAGAAGTAAAACAAATCGCTAATATTTTGCCCCATAGATTGAAATATGTGCCGATGATTATTGTTCGAGAGGAGAGATTAGCGTGGAAAAAAATTATGACTTTACGGTCATTAGAGAGTGAGTTTATAATGCATTGAAATATAAAATAGAACATGATAAGTTCTATTCGGATGTCCAAATCGATGAAAATTATCTCGAATGATTGCTTTATCTCATTCTGTAGAATGTGTTCAAGCAGCTGAACTCAGTTCATATGGAGTTTGATTCCGATGCAAATGAAATTGTGTTTGTAGGTCCAACCATGGAGACAGATGAAGGAAATATAATTAGTCATACAACATCGATGGCCTCTAAACCGCCTAATGCACCAAGGGAGATGGAATTAATCCATGCGTGGGTGAATAACCCTCATGTAGACCCTAGAGCACTCATTGATTGGCCAGGGATAGGAGCATCTCCTATTAATGAGTATGTGACAGTAGGACTACTTGATATGGCATTCCTTACTCTTTTTCCTGATGGAAAATGTGATTGTCTAGAACCACAATTAAGGCAGTACATCTCCATGAATTTTTAAAGAATTTATTGCAATATAAGGATCATCGATTTGGTTGACATCCTCGGTTTAGGTATTACATGATGAACATGATCATGAGACATCATGCACAAAATTCGTCTACAATTTTTGTGAAGAAAAACCTCCAAGATATGCCAATCACCATCAACGAGTTATGTGAGCATATGAAGAATGTTCCCCATTCCAATCGGATCGATCATTTGATGTGGTTCAGAACATCGTTGAGGGGTTCAAGGTCTTATTGGGCAAAATGTCATGGTGAATTGGCTGACATGTTGCATCAAATAGGATCACCTACTATTTTTTTCACATTGAGCGCAAGCTGATATGTATTGGTTTGATCTACATGCATTAATGCCTAGAACACCGCTAGATAATCCACGAGAAGAAAAAATTGGCGAAGGAAAAATATCATCGAATATCCACATATAGTGGCACATTATATGCACCTACGACATACACTTTTCCGAAAGGAGGTATTACAAAAAGGAATGAAAGTTAAAGATTATTGGTCTAGATATGAATGGTAGCATAGAGGTTTGCCACATGTGCATGGATTCATATGGTTAGAAGGGGCACCGAATATGGACAACCTTGATTGGAATGATGATTTTCAACGTGAAAATGCTGAAAAATACTTCCATTCTATTGTCCATGCATGGAATCCTCGGGATGACCCACACAAATGAAACATACAGGTAATTTATCGATTCTCATCGAGTCTATGATTTATATAGAATTTTTACGTTCTCAAAATATATTGTGTATTCTTATGTTCTATGTTATAGGTCTACCAAAATTTTATGCAACATCTTGTGTCTTGAAATAAGGGACAAGCTGACACAATTCGATATGGAACGTGACTATGAAGATATTCTCAATAGTGTAGAATGACATACGATGTGTAGAGAGGGTGTCTGCCTACGTAAGAAAAGGGGAAAAATTATCTGTAGGTAAGATGTTCAAAAATTTGAATAATTAAATTGAAATAAAAACACATACATGGAAGAACTAATAATTGATTATTACATTTTGTAGGTATAATGCACCGTGGCCATTGAATCTCGATGGATCAAAGTTATATCAAGACTCAGAGACAGGAGATAAAAATTTTGAACCTGTGAGAAATGATGATAGGGTAAATTCACATAATCGCTACATATTACAATTGTGGAGAGAAAGCGTAGATTAATGCAACTGTTCTTTCCAAACATGCCGTAGTCAAGTACATTGCAAAGTATGTAGCGAAAGCAGAGAAAAGCTAAGGGGAGCATGGGTGTAATCTCTATAATGAAGCCATTGTAGAGAATATATGGGAAATTTGTTGTTGTATTAGCATGTCTTGGATAATGATGAAGCGATTAGAGGAGATTCCTTCCAGTTCCTTCTTATGGATTATTTTGCATGGCAATCAAGATATATGTATGTGTATATGGAGAGTGAGAGCTAAGGGGAGCATGGGTGTAATCTCTATAATGAAGCCATTGTAGAGAATATATGGGAAATTTGTTGTTGTATTAGCTCCATTCATGGATTCTTTAATGTATTTTGCTACTGTAATGTTGATGAATCAATACAAAGGGTTGTTCTAAACATCTAAGTCATGGATTGTGATCTGTATATTTTATTTTATGCTTGTGGATCCAAAACCTTATGTTCTTGATGATGCTCATGGTTCAGATCTATTTTCTTTCTGTGATCACAATGTTTCCCTTCTTATTATGGTGCATCTGTATGTGGGTCTGAGTTCCTTTGTATATGTTATATAATGCATGTATCTATGTCTATGAATTACTCATCCATTAATGATGAACATTCTTACAAAGCTCACATAAAGGAGGGGCTCGGTGCATGTGCACACCTCGGGTGAGCGTCCAACACTGGGTGATATGCCAACGTGCTTGGGATTTTAAGGGGTTAGGGGTAAACGAGACTACATTTTGGTTCCATTTTCGTGACTTCTTTTGAATCATTGCAAGAATGGTAAGGGATGCTAGAACTCTTGACCTTGGACAGTATGGAAACTTGGCTTAAAAATACGGAGGATGATTTTGCTCATATATTCAACAATCGACTAGAGTTTGATGAATGTAAATGGGTAGAGGAACATCTATATCATGAGCTATATGAAACTTTCTTTTTTTTGTTTTCCAATGGAATCGCTATGAGTGGTTATCGCGTATGCACCGAGGAGAAGTTGGTTCTATCGACCTTGTGTGTGGACTCAAGAAGATTATCGAGGCTTCATAATGCTGCTCGGTTTGGAATCGTGTTGTTGATCATTGGTGGAAAGGTGTTTTGATGAGTTTCACGTTGGAGTATGAAATCTCCATTTATTCTTACCCATAGGTTGCTTTGAGTTCGAGTTCTTGCGAGAACCCATAGGATCTTTCTTACGTGTTTTACCTTTAGCCATCAAGATCCCGATCATAACTCTAATTTTAGAAGCATTTCCCATGGCTAGATAAACTCACACTAGGCATGGGAATGGAAGTGGTGTGGTGAGAGATGGCAGATCTTACGGCGGAAGTAGAAAAGAAGAGAGGTGGATCAAGTATAATGAAGCTTGGGAAAGGGAATAAGCGAGACAACGTGAGGTTATTGGAGTGATGGATTCTGACAGAGGCGGACGTTGCGAAAGGATTTGAGGTTCGTGCGGAAGGTATAGGACACAGTAGTACTGTGTTACCTCATCTTGGAAATCTGGGAGAGAAACCCCCTTGGATTTTGGTGAGAGCTCGCTCTAAGGAGAAAGAAAGCGATAGGGCCGCTATGGAAGCCCGGATCACTAAGTTGGAGGAATCACTAACCTAACTTAAATAGGCGGAGATACTAGCGAGATAGGGGTTTCACAGCTCCGGAAGTGTCGGCCTATCATTGATGCACGGGTAGCGAAGAGGAGGTATCCTCGAGGCCTTGTAGGAAAAGGTCCCTACTAAGAAGTCTGAGTGTGCAAAACTGATAGGGGATACCACAATGCGAAGGATAAAATAAAGACCAAGTGTGAGAAGTTAGAGTTCTATATTGGTGAACTTTGGGAATCCATTATAGAACGAATGGATGAGTTTGAGGGTCTTGGCACGGAGTTGGTGGTGGTAATTTAGGATTTGAAGAGGAAGTTGGAAGAAATCGCACTAGATCAAGTACCTAGTATAGTAAGAGAAGTGCCAGGAAATCATTAACGAGCTAGAGGCATGAAAGAAGTTTAAGAAGAAAATAGATGCACAATTCCTTGAGTTGTTCCAGTTGTTTTTGTAGGTGGCAATAATGTAAGTTATTTTAGCCTTAAATATTTTTGGCCTATGAAGTTTTTTTTTAGAGCACAAAAAAAGAATTGTCGTGGGTGGAAATCGATTTAGTGTGGGGTGATCTTTGGGCCTTGAAATGACCAAGTACACTGAGGCGTGAAGGATTAAGGAAAGTGGAAATAAGGCGCAAAGGCACACATGGAAGTAACTTTTAGGGATGCGTGAAGGCTCACGCCCAGGCATGGTGGATTCAGGACTTAGTCACTTTTTGAAGAATGGGTAAAGCCATGATAAAGGAATGGATGGAAAGGTGACTATATTCAGTTATGGATAAAGGTAAAATATGAAATACTTGTAGCTCAAGGAAAGGATATTCCAGGGCATCATTATGGTTATCATAACATGATAAGGAGTTGAGTTAGTTATGGTTTAGTTGGCACTTGCATGCTGAAGATACTTGAGTAGGGAAAGACATGATGACAATTGACATGTCTTGGATAATGACGAAGCGGTTATGTAACAATCCAAAAATCACACACACGATCAACACAGTAAAAGACAGGATAAATTTTTTTTGACTTACTTGACACATAACATGACGCAACATGTCGTCACCAAGGATGCAACTAACACTGTGAACAATTTAATACAAGGATGGCCATAAAGGCAGCACGGAAACGATCACACCTATCAAGGACAATTTACTCTTCTTTTGACAAGACAACATGGAAGTCCAACCACATGACACACTTACAGCTAGGGCAAACCACAGTAAGAAATGATTGGAGGTTATTTATTTTGACAAGACACCCTTTAGCTCATGACTTAAGTTTTCAGAAGGATTCAATAAATGATTTGCACAAATTCATCTTACCAACTGAGCTAATTTCTTATACACTGTAGAGAAGTTCACTTAAAATCTTCACTTTACGACAATAGAATTGTTTATTTCCATTAATTTAATAAAGGGAATAATTAAATTCCACAAGGCTATCTGTCCATACTTACGCTACTAGAACTTGTTCATTACCTTGCTACAACAAGAATTCGTGTTCAACAAAATCAAGAGGAACTTACAAAGTATCCTGGGAAAGAGATAAGGAGATTAGGTCGAGTTAAATTCCTCTTTAAGACGTCATTAGTTATTACCAAGGTTTAATTGGAGCTTGGGGTTTTATACGTAATTATTAACGCTTTTACTTAGGCTTAACTGAAAGAGTTTATCCAAAGGAAACTACTTACTTTCAAATAGGCTGAAAGATAATTTGTGTGGTTTCTAAATTTCCTTCTCTTACTTGTTAAATCTTATTAGAAACTAACTATTGTTTTCCTTTAGCTTGTTTTAGGCGTTCACCAAAAAGAGTAGTGTTCACTAGTTTAGCTAGGGATATCAATTTATAAAAATTTACTTTACAAGGATAGTTTCACCTTTGAGTACTTCAGGAATCTCTTGTTCTCAAGTAAGTCATCTCTATATTAATTTATCTGAATACACATATTTTGGTTAACTTCTATAAGGGTTAACCATTCCATTTAATTTTACTTATATCACATCATTACAAGGTGTCAGAGAGTTTTGACTTAACACTTTATTCTCAAAAACAAGGTTTTACAATACTTATGCCAATGTAAGGATTGAATATCATTCCTCACCCAAGATAAGTTACTAGTCTAACAAAAAAAGGGAAAGAACACTTCACTACGTAGTTTTCTGAACATACCAAGGCAAGAGATCTTCTAAACTCCTTGCAAGCAAAGTTACAAAATTTACAACGCATTGAAATTTCTACAAAGAACTTCATAATTTGAACTGATGAAACTTTTACACTCTTTTCCTTTAATCTACTCGCATAATCCATCTGCACAAATATTTACTAGAGTTAGTTCACTAGAACTGAGCATGATAAGATATAAACCTCACCTAATAATTTATGCCATCTAGTATTTAAATAAATGAAAGTTTGCAATACTCCTTGTCAAATAAATTTCTAACATACATTTAAAACTTAACTGCACATCTCATGATAATACATTTCCTACTCATTAATGTTCACTTCCTTAAGATATGCTTACCTAAGACACAATTCCAAGTGACTAGATATACAATCTTAACCATGCAATCGATCATACTCAAATTACAAGAATAATAATGACGCTCACCTAATACCCTCGACCTACTTTGCATATTTGAGTACCCAACAATATTATCTTTCAATTAAATAAAAGCACCAATGACATTAAGCTTATATAATAAATACAAGTACCAATTTTATATTATTCATCGATATTACCCAAGTATCAAACCTTCATAGAAACTCAGGTGATATGAAGTATAATTTGATATTTATTTCACAATTATAAGGATATACTTATGTTAACAAAGATTACACCAATCCACAAGTTCGTATAATATTTAGGTATCCTTTTGGTTGCTTATTCCATGTCTCTATATATTTCTTTTAGTACAAGGGTCCAACTCATTGGAATGAGCTACGATCAACAAAATTGTCATGTTTTGCTAATATGTCAAAGATACATTTGACTAACTAAGATAAGTAAGCGCAGTCCAAGCCACTATAAATACAAGTACCAACATTATCTCAACTCCCAGTTGAGATGCGAGTATCAAATTTTAGCTAACGTAATAATCATCTTAAATACCGAAAAAATATTCCACTCGTTAACCAAGTATTGAAATAACATATTTATCCTTCTTGGTTACCCGATAACATAATAAATCCTATTATATAATTCAACCTCCACTTGCATACACCAATTTAAGGGTATTAATTATTGTTATATAAAAATGAAGTTAAATAATTTCAGGTGGACTTATATCCTTATTGGCATACATGGTATGCACAGTCCCATTATGGTAGTTGTTACCTTTACTTAAGGTTGTGCATGAATCCATTTTAGGGTAGTTATCTTAACTTCCCTATTCATCATTTTTCTACCAAACATCTTTCGACAAGCTTCAAGGTCAAGTATAAGATAAATTTATAATTTCATATTTCAGGCATTGCCTGAATTCATATGCATGAGGGCATCACATATCAATCAAACTTGAGGAATGTCGATGTATCCAATATTACTTTAACTGATTCAAGGATCCAAGTAGTGTCTCAAAAATTAAGCCAAATAATTTTCCACAGAGGATAATGACTTGCGTGCATAACATATTCGTAGAGGTCATAGAAAACCCATTAACGCATGCTTCAGGAGGGTTCCAATCTAATAATAAGCTCATAGTAATAGTAATAGTAGAGGTCCTGGTGAGGGGTTTTCAATAATCCCCAAGGTAAATGATAATCAAATGACTCAGATGGAGCTATCTAGAAAGACCAATTAAACTAGTATGACTCTTCCCAAATAGAAGCCCCCCAATCCCAATGGGAGTTTATATTATTATAAATCCACAGAGAAAACCCAAATACAAAGTCATATCGAAATTCCTTTTTTCAAGCCATGTTCTACATAATATAAACAATACAAAAAAATTATAAACCTCATTCACGCTCCGTAATATTTCCTACATAAACCATCATTCAAAGGGAGAATCAAGGCAAAAGATAACCCAACATTATAAGATCAGCGGTAAGAATTGATGTAGAGATTTCTTCTACTCAAATAGTAAATAAGATAGGCGTAAAAAGGAGGAGATATCAGTTCATGCAATTATGATTAAAAGTCATTTGGAAAACTCGTCTCTTTTTGAGCATCTCTTTCAAGTAGGAGTCAATATGTGTAAATTCATGTTATATGATATTCGAGTCCAAATGCTATCTATTTAGTAAAACAAAAACACATCCACATTCCAAAAGAAACCCACATCTACTGAAAGATTCGAACAAAGTTGCAGAGATATTGATTTATCTAAATGCTAAAAGAAATAAATCATTAAGAGAGAGGTTAGAGCTTGTCATGCCTGTTTTAAACGCTATATCTCATGGCCATGCTTGTGCAGACCCCTCCTCCCAACAGTCCCAAAATTATTTCTCCACCAAACTCACGCTTCTCACCCACACGGTGTCCCAAATACCACGCAAAAGAAACAATAACCATTCCAGTAAACTGCATAGACACAGGCAAAGGTTTTTGAGTTTGGCCTCACTCCTGCCAATTCCATTTCTCAAAAAAACATCAGCGCCTCCTCAAAGTGCCCATTCTGTGTGAATCCCGCAATCATTGCATTCCATGAAACCAAGTTTGGTCGAGGCATTTCCTGGAAGAGTTTACGAGCTTCATCAACAAACCCATTCTGAGAAAATTCCGCAAGCATGGCATTCCATGAAACCACCTCTCTTTGAGGCATTTCCTGAAAAAGCTTGAGGGCTTTATCAACAAACCCCTTTTGTATGAAACCTGTTATCATCGCATTCCAAGACACAACATTTGATTGAGGCATTTTCTTAAACAGCTGCAAAGCTTCATCGACATATCCATTCTGTGTAAACCCTGTAATCATCAGAGTCCATGAGCAGACATCTCGTTCAGACATTTTGTCAAACACTTTCCGAGCATCTACCAGGCTTCCGCACTTGACATACATGTTTATCAACGTATTTTCCACAAGCCTGCTTTTATAATACCCGTCTGAGTCATGTGAGCGTGGATTCATTTGCCATGAAAAAAAATTCCTCCATTAACATTTTTACTAACAATAAACTTGGAGCGCACAAGCAGAACGACATATCCACACAACGCAAACGAGGATGAAAAAAAAGGAACATTATATATTTTTCTCACATGATACCCAAGTATTCCGAAAATAAAATGACCGAAAGAAAAAGTAAAATAGTCTAGGCATATAACCCTACAGAGCTCTGAACATATGAACCGGTTAAATTTAATCATCTTCGACCACTCAAGAAGGAAACAAACCAAAAATAACACCCACATCCCGTCTCGGAAGTAAGACAAGAAAACGAATTTTTCAGTGCCATAATACAAGTTCAAGGATAAGTAATCCTTCCAAACATCACAGAGATAATGTTCATACGATGCATCCAAAAGAAGACAACCTGACCACTTTCTCGCGCTCCTTTCCCCCCCCCAAAACGCATCAAGAGACAACAGAAAGCCACGTCCATATTTGTGTTAAAGGCCCTCACCCACGGGCGAGAGCAGAAGGAAAAAGGCACGCGAGGAAGGAGAGATTGATTCGCGTGTACGGAGAGAAGGGAAAGTCTACAAGATTTTGCAACAATCGATCTCCACCGTGGTTGCGTGCATGGCAAACATCATCATGATCAACACCAACGGTTCCTTGGGCTCGCCACCATGAGCAGTATCCACTCGGCTCTCTCGGGCCATTGATTTTCTCGAGATAAGTTTACTTCTCTACCTTGTAGCTCTTCACATATCGCCAAAAATTCCTCACGGCACTTTCCGAGGAGAATTTCAGTTCTGCGCTCCCACCGATAGAATCGAGATGTATGTATGTGCATATGGAGAGTGAGAGCTAAGGGAAGCATGGGTGTAATATCTGTAATGAAGCTATTATAGAGAATATATGGGGACTATGTTATTATATTAGCTCCATTCATGGATTCTTTAATGTATTTGGCTACTTTGTAATGTTGATGAATCAATACAATGGGTTGTTCTAAACATCTAAGTCATGGATTGTGATCTGTATATTTTCTTTTATGCTTGTGGGTTCAAACCCTTATGTTCTTGATGATGCTCTTTTCTTTCTATGATCACAATGTTTCCCTTCTTATTATGGTGCATTTGTATGTGGGTCTGAGTTCCTTTGTATTTGTTATACAATGCATGTATCTATGTATGTGAATTACTCATCCATTAATGATGAACATTCTTGCAAAGCTAACATAAAGGAGGGGCTCGGCACCTGCGTGCGCCTCGGTGAGCGCCCAACACTGGGTGATAGGTCGGACACACTTGGGATTGTAAGGGATTAGGAGTAAATGAGACTACACATAATATATATGATGAAGTATCCAATAAAATTATGTGGAAATATATTACAAAATATGTAAAAATGATATTAATATTTTTAAATTTGTAGATAACCTTTAATAACTATCAAATCATGTCAAAATGGGTTTGTGTAAATTATTATATTAATTTGATAAAAAAATTTAAAAATAATAATATCTCTTATATTAGTGTAGATATCTTAAATAGTGTTTCAAGTATGTTCACTAATATTAATTTCTAATGTTTTTATTTTAGATTGTTTAAATACCATATTCATTAAAAATTACGTTACATTCTCTAATAATTTTCTATTATCTATGATAAATGGTATCAATATAATTATATCATTGTATTGGTCTCGAACATATATATTTTTGAGCAAAAAAGGGTTCTAAAATCTACTACATTATTAAGATATTACAAATTTTCAACCGATTCTTCCAAGTAGAAAGAAAAATAATTAATTTATGGTTAAATGGACATAAAATTTAAGGTTAAAAATAACAATGGACATACTAACGCCATTACATCCCATCCCATTTTCACCGTAGAACACCTATCATCATATAAATAAAAGTGAAAACGCTTATGCCATTACATATCTTGTGTCATGAATTTTGAGTCATATCAAATTGAAGTGGACCCTATTCAATTGACATTATTTACTTCATTTGTATATGAAATTAGATAAAAGTTATTGTGAAATTTATGTATAGTAGATGTATTTGAATTGTAAACATCTAATTTTGCTACAAATTCCACACATTGCATTTACTTATTTATTTGATTGATCAAAAAGAGGCTCAAGGCCTCGGTATTTTATATAGTATATAATATAAAAACACCGAGAGCATAGACAATTCATGTTACAAAACCCATTGTAGATGGTGTAGCCAACATGAGATATATCTATATATTAACTAAAATCTATTTTATCTAAAACTATTTGTTCTCTTCATCAAAAGAGCTAGTCAAAGATTATCGTAGTAGATTAGCATCTCTAACCTCATCTTCAACCATGAAGGCGATAGGAGTTGGCCAAGTTCAAGGCCTCGAATTACTCAATCGAAAACTCGGGGCAGAGCATACAGCGTCAATCTTCTTACCCTATTGCACACTTTCCACGGCCATATCTTTAGCTAGCTTCCATATCTGATCCAATCTCAGCCCCACATTGAAACCCAACTATTCCATGTCTTCATGAATCACATAGGCATTACTGGCTCCAAGCAGGACAATTTGAACCCCAATGATTTGGGTAACCTTGAGAGTGTCCAGATGGGGATTAGATTACCCTGGATCATTCATAACCTTAACCACTTCCTCTATAGAAATCATGTCACCAAGTCTGGAGGATAACTGAGCCCTGAGTAAGTTGGTGGTCATCCACCTCAAGAGTTTGGGGTCTTTTACCCCATCAATTAAAACTTGTTGCTAGTAATCCATCACCTCTTTCACTATGATCTTGGTGCCCGCTATTGATCAAGTGCCCTACACTCAACAATTGCCTCGAGTTTCAAATCATTGACAAGCCTGAGGAAGGAATAATGCACGTCCTCAATGTTGAATCTATGAACCACTTTATCATGCATTTTTTTGACCGTGTTTGTAGGAAGTGGATTTGTCTTTCCTCGCCCTCGTCTTCTTTTCTATGCTTCCACCGCTTTCCCCTTTCTTTATAGCTTTCACATGCCAACCGGATAGAATGACTCATACCTCTATCTATTAAATAATCTTTTTTTCCATGTACTAATATGCTCCCACATGTGTCCTACATATTTTTTAATTAAGGCGGGTAGTGTGGAATAATTAAGCATTGATTGAATTAAGGAAATGTGGATCCTTCACATCACCACATGTGCTTGATGAGGAGTCCCATCTAATATAATTATATATCTTAATATTTCCATTATTCTCAAAGTATTTATGATCTTTAGGGGTGTGATATCATTATTTTCCACCCCCATATTAACTAGCCTATCCACGGCTTTATTTTCCATCCTAGGTATATGAAATATATGATTTTCTTTTAGAAGATAGGAGCATTCTTTAACAATGTGGTTTAAATTACAATGGTTGGACCATCCTCTTTTAATTGGATTTATGATCAATAACGAATCCCCTTTAACCTAGAGGTTTTCCCATTGTTTATCTTTAGCAATTTGAAGTCCACGCCAAAGAGCTTTGGATTCAGTGAAATTGTTCGTGCTAACCCCAAGCTTCATAAAAACAAGAATTGGTGTACCATTGGAATTTCTAAATAGACCACCTGCTCCCGCATTACTTGGGTTACCCTTAGAAGCTCCATAAAAGTTAAATTTTATGTAATTCCTAGGGGATGACTCCATTTTGTTTGATTTTTATTCTTCTTTGCACTCCAAACCCCTTATCGGGGAACACATTGCATTGATTTTAAGAGTTGTTCCCAATTATCAATTATTAATCTAGAATAGGTGTTTATTTCCATGTTTCATGGTCTTTTAGTTATTTTGTATTCTTTCCTCATTATTATTTTTTATCATCCTCTCTTTCTCCCTCATCCCTATTTTAATTTATGTTTAGCTATTTCCCTCAACATTGTATGGTTATGGTTCTTGGTTCTCCAAAATCATTTTTATATAGTCTTAATTATTCAAAAATGCAAGTGTATGAATATATGGGTTTCTCTTATGTGGTTTGTTCACATCTTTCTTTAGGTCTCTCAAAGGTTTTGACCCTACTTTGTCTATTTTCCTATTTATTCTTTGTTGACTTACACATAAATAGCGTCTTAATTTAAATTCAATAAGTGTATCAATACATATAGGTACATTTGAAAGGAAGTGAATAATAAGGATAATCTCATTCCAATGTAATTATTAAAAGAGTATAAAAGATACATTCAGATATCTAAGGAAATATATTAAGTTCCTAACATTTTTTGAGTGTTGTACATTAATAATTCATTCTAACATTGGAAGTGATAAGGATTGGACATTTACATGACATTGGACTACTTGTAGAAAAAAGTATTATATTTAGTGTGTTACTTTCAAATACTGCACAACATCACATGGGACTAATAATAATGGAAAGATAACACAAACCACTTAAACACAAATTCATATTATGTGATATTACCACATGTTATTGCATTATTAGGGTTTTAACTGAACATTTCAATTTACAAGATAAGTGTGCATGATTTTGTAAACTTGGGCAAGGTTATCAAATCATTGGAATTGATGAGAAAGATATTAAAATAATATTGTACCTATGTGATAGTTTCCATAACCATTACTACATGGTTATGGAGGAGTACACATGATTATTGAGGGAAATTTCCATTTGTTTTGATTTTTCTTAGCCTTCTTCACTTTTTCATTTGGATATTCTAGAAGTTATATATTTCTGACAATTATCTCCAAATATTTACTTTTTCATTTGGATATTCTAGAAGTTATATATTTCTGACAATTATCTCCAAATTGTAATGCCCGTTATTTTACCACATAAAATATAACTAAAAAAATGGGGAAAAAATTGTTTATATTATATTATGTAACTGTTATCTGATTTTTCCCCTCTAGAAAAATAGGACAAACATGACCTCACACAGAGAAAAAATGAGGGATCGATTCGGCCAGGGAGATCACACTTCGGGATTGGTTGACAGGTTAGGTAGGCCGAGTACATTGCAGAGGAGTTCGGGAAATGAAGAAGCTCTAAATTCCAAAATTTAGACTTCGGAGGTGAGGTCGTTTAGAGGTAGGCCCAAGAAAAAAATGGTGAAACCCGGAGATAAGGAGCACAAAGCTCAAATTCAAGGTCAACGCATAAAATGTAGGTCAATTTCAGAGTTTCAGAGTCTTAGGAGCTCACGGTGAACACTACCATGCAGGGGGGAGAAAAGTCTAAAACCTGAAGTCTAAATTTTGGACGTCGGGCTTTTGGGAGTTCAAAGTTGGCAGCAGAGTCGAGTGGATGAACAGTTCTTGAAACCCCGAAGTCTCGAACCCCAAAACCCAAAGTCCCAAAACCCACAAACCCGAGTCCCAAAACTCAAACCTCAAAGTTCCAAACCCCCAAAACCCCGAAGTCCCGAACCCTAAAACCAAAGTCCCAAAACCCAAAACCCAAAGTCCTGATTCCCAGAAACCTGAAAAATGCAAAGGTCTAAAACCCGAAGTCCAAATTTCAGACTTCAGTTTCAAAATTTCAGAATATTGAATCCCTAATGCACAAAAATCAAAACTTGAAGTCTGAAACCCAAAATTCTGAATTCCAAACTTTAAGGTTTCGGTGTTTCGAGGTTTCACGAACTCAAATGGATGAATAGTAACCCAAAATTTGAAATCAAAATGCCTGAAGTTCCGAATCCCAAAATTTTGAAATTTTGGATTTCAGAGGATGCGATACAAGTTTGGAGTCTTAAAGACAAGATCAACCACCCACATTTATTATAGTATGGCACCCTCATCTTCATATGGCCATAATGTTTGATTTGCACAAAATAGGACTTTTTGGAAAGTTCTCAATGTCCTCTACACAACAAAGACTAGTTTTCATAATTTTAGTGAGACTAAGTATTTAAAAATGAGGAAATACAGTCCTCCATTTTAGATGGTGTTTCCAAATTTCTCACCTACCCAAATGATGGAGGTATGGGCTTCCTTTCTTCTCCAACAAGGAAAATTACATTGAGGAATGGATTTTGCAGTGGTACCCATCATTGTTTCAGGTGATTTCAATGCATTTTTGGGTGGTTGAATCAAGATTTTGAATTGCTCTCCCTCCCTTCTCTCCTTCTTCCTATATATTGTAAGGAGGGGCTCATCTCAAAAGGTGGGAGAATATTTCTTTACACCCTCCCTTCTTCTCTTGTTTGTAAGTGATCTTGTGGAGTTCGAACCTCCCATTCAAACTGTAAAATGTAATTTTTTCCTCTTGGCCATTGTAATGCATTGTATCAAATCATGGAGTAATAACATAAGTTTTGAATGAATTTCAACCCTCTCTTGTGTTCATTACATCTTTCTGATCTCTCATTACAACTTTGGTTAACTGTGCATGTTAGGTTGTGTTACATGTTTTGAAAGTTTGTGTTTAATGGTGAATGAATTTGTGATAAGAAACTAATTTGTGTTGATGTTCATCCTCTTCAATATTCTTTCACTTTCATTTCCATGCAAGGAAAGTTATTAAGCATTCCTTTTGGTGCATCACCTCATTTAAATTAGGTTTAATTTCTTGTAATCGTTTCAACCCTTTCTCTTTGGAAAGTTAGAGTAGATTTTAAGATATATCCTCTAAAATTTGAGTGTGTGTATCAAAATAGAGGAATAGGAACAAGATTTCATCCGGAGGGCTTTCCCCGATTGTAAAGTCCCACACTTTGGGAAAAGCTCCATATTATGCAATCACACTAATAGGTATAATCTATCAGCTGCAAAAATCAGCGGTGAGTTGTGATTACACATCAACAATAACATGAGAAAGTAGTTACATTTATCACAAGTCTATATATTTACATTTATTTAAATACAATATTTATATTTACATTAATCTTATTGTTTCTTTTTTACATTTTTTTCAGCTTTTGTTATCATTAAAGATGTTACAGGTCTATATATTTACATTTATTTAAATACAATCTTTTTATTTTTTGGAAAACATGGGTTGACATCCATCCGAGGAAGTTGGTACTTCTCGGGACTGACAATGTCAGGCAACTCACCCATATATCTATTAATCCATTTCTCATGTTGAGTTTTCTTAAAACAAAGATCTAGCACATTACCAGTGATGATTTCACAACAATCTAATACACTAGAGGTAAGTTAAACCCTATCATATTTGCAATTATGTTTAATTTCTCACCAGTGATGATTCTTTCTTGATTTCTTACAATTATGTTTAATTTATTTTTTATATTTGCAAAATGCTTTGATATATTTTTTTAACTGTGGGATAAAATGACACAATTGAATTTTACAGAGGAAGATATTTCTATACTATACAATTCATAATCCACGATACATTATACAATTTATAATATACGTCCACATAAAATTCATCATCATCCATATATATCATATCATCACCATATCATTATCATAATCCTGAGTTCTGACACTACAATTATTATTAAAACAATTATTTATCTAATTTAAATGTATTAAAACAATTCCATTTTTTAAAACAATTCATAATCATATCATTACAAGTATATCCGTTCTAATTTCATCTATATCCATTCTAATATCATCTATATCCATTTTAACACATTCCATTTATTTATCATCTATATCCATTCTAATGACATCATGATCATATCATTACAAGTATAGAGAAGAAGAATTATCGTGCTTGAAGCTAAATCTACGTCCACATTAAATTGATCATCATCCATATATATCATATCATTATCATCATTCATCATCATCTATCATCATTCCATGTTTCTAAAACAATTATCCATTATCATCATTCATCATCATCTATATCCATCTATATCATTCATCATCTACGTCCACATACAATTCATGATAATCCAAGTAAACAAGAAACATACGTCATCATGATTCATCCCTATCTAATGCAATCACCATTAAGAGTAAACCAAAAAGCATAAACTCCATATACAATCTAAAAATTCTATCAAATCCATATGCAATCAAAATTAAAGATTATATAGTATTTCAAATTTTAAAAGGCTATCAAATCCATATAATTAAATTCAAATACCATGACCACAACATTCAATGTTACAAATTTTCAAATATAGACTCAATATTTAAAGTTTCCACACTCAATAATAAAAGTTTCAACCCTCTTTTTCTATATCCATTTCAACTCCTGTGCTCCTTTCCCCAACAGTTTCTTCCCCTGTGGTTATACCCCTTTCCCCAACAGCAGAAATAACCCCAGAACTTATAAAATCTTCCACAGCACTGTCCATTTTTTAAAATTCTTTCTTCTTGATTTGTTGCATCTCCATGCGACAGCAAATTTGGATCAGCTATTGCCTTAGCTTTGAATAATATTTAAGGGTTGAAACTATGCTCTTTAATTATCCGCTTTAGTGTATTGTTTTGTTTGTTAACCAGAACAATATTTTCCTTCAAATTCTTAGTTGCGGATAAATTGTTCTTCGTTGTTTCCAAGTGAACTTGGAATACCTTTGCTTGACTCTTCAAATTTTCATATTTCAACTGCACAAAAAGAGTAATGTCAATTCAACATATTACTAAAAAATGAAAATTTCAAATTAACAAGAATGATTGTTTGAAAGTGATAGTACTTACAACCGCTCTATCTCTCTCAACATTTGCAATTACTACTAGATCCTTATCCTTAGACCATTTGTTAAAATATGCCTAGGCCTCAGCACTAATATTTTCCAATTTGTTTAATGTCTTATCCAAAATTTCATCTTTATAGTTGTTGTTATACATGACAATCCCACTTCTTACTTGGGTAAGTAAGGAATCCATCTTCGCAGGTTGATTCTGGACTGCAGCGTATAAACTATCTCTTTACCAATAATGTTCAAAACGATTAATAATCTCATTGATAAGAACTTTAGCCCTTCTCTGCCATTCTATGAGCTGATTGATATGAGGTAGAATAAACTCACTGACATGGGATTGACAATCATAACCAATTAAGTTTTCCAAAGGAAAAGGTAGCAACTGTTCACTATCTATATCTGATGAAGATGATCTTGCTGGAGAAGTATGGGGGCTTTTAGCTAGATCAACTGCTACTTGTTTCTGCCTTTGGGTGGCCTGATCCTGTTTGTGATAAAATTAATCAAGATTCAGATAAATAAATTTAAATTGAAATGTAATTCAATATTGTAAAGCATGTTGAAATTGAAGTATACTTGTTGGCCTTGAATCATCTCACGGGTATTGAAAAAACTAGTTGGGTCATTGCTATCAATGCCCAAATAATCTTCATCTAAATTTATATTGTTCAAACCGATATGCCCATTGCACTGGGCAAGCCACTAAGTGAGAGCATTGGAATTCAAAAGGAGGAGGCAATTTTTAGTGTCCCGCTAGGGGCCGGAGTAATTGGCACGCGTTTACCAATGTTCTTTTTCATTGTTCCTCTGGTTGGCATTTTAAAAATTATTGGTTGAGGGGGTTGGTTTCACTTGTTTGAACAGAAGGACTGCAATGTGCTGAAAAGTTCAAGAAAAAACATGAAAAACTAGAAAACAATCCAAAAAGGCAAAAACTACGAAATTAAACGTAGTATTGAAAAGTTGTACCTTGTTGTCAAGGGGTAGTTTTTTGTGGTGCTAAGGGTGGCCGTAGGAGTAGTATTTGGTGGTTGTTCAGAAGATACAAATGCATGCGACTATATGGAGTGAGTTGGGGAAGAAGGTTGAGTTTCCGAAACACGAGTATGGTCCAAAGTCCCTGCAATGTCATCAACATTAAATGTTATGTCAATTCAATTGGTTAAAATTTAAATTGGAAAATAAAAATACAAATTTGGAATTTGTAAATAATATATGAGAAGGTATTACTTCTTTGGCATTTAACAAGTTCAAACTATTGAGGGTTCGGAGAGGAGTGAGCTTCCATTTCAGATTGGGAGTCTCCCGAAGCCTCAGCGTGTTGTTGGCCTCTTCCTCTTGATAACACCTTTTTTTAGGGAAGGGCTTCAATAAATCTTATCTACAAACTATAAATTGTTAATAATTGTGCAGTGTAATGTCAAAAATTGAAATACAAACTAAATAATTTATACATGTTGTTCTTCAAATGGAATTGACAACTTCATCAACTCCCCGTCAGTGCAAGTAGGAATTTGTTTGTCTTTTAAATTTAAAAGTGCCTCGTAATTAAGGCCAAGGAGATAGTTTGTAGAATAAATGACAGGTTTTTCTAAAAGCTTTGAATTTGTTATGTCAGTTCTTATTTTTTTTATAGATAGGTGCACCAATCAAATTTTTGTTTTGAGATAGTGGCAACTATGTATGCAATGGCCCAGTTTGGTATATCTATTTGGTGACCCTACATAACTATTCTGGATTGAAAAAATGAAATCACTGCAGCAAGAAAGTGGTGTGCAATTGCTTGCGTATCCACACCATGCTTGGATTTATTGACATGAGCTGCAAATGCCAAATAGTGGGAATTAATATAAATTTATAACACCAAATTGTATCACAATAAAAACAAAATAAAAATGATGAATGAAAATGAATTATACTTACAATCAACATGGAAACCAAACGTTGATTTGAGATATTTCTTGTCTTCTTCCAGGAGTGTTTCCTTCATTGTAACAATTGGTAAATTTTTGAATGGAAGGCCCGTAAACCGATGGATGTCATTTGCTTTGATATTGAATTGAAACATTCAGCCGTCGTTCAGAGTCACATAAAAAAGGTCATCCTCTGTATTGTAAGACGAGAGAAGGTAATTCAAAATATCCGGATCTGTTTCAAAATGGGGCATGTCAACGAGCCCAGTAAACACACGCATCCATCAAATCTTTATATTCGGAAGACATCTTTAAAATAGTATGGATGTGGGGGCACAAGGGATTCCTATAGATGATCTTGCCTGTGGATTGGACTGGATTCTCCTTGACTCAACTCTAATTTAAACTCCTTGTTTCATATTCATGAATTTAATTGCGATTCTCGAAGAAACATATAGGTGATCCTACTTGATTTTTTTAAGAGCTTGCATTTGGGAAGCATTTGAAGTCGACATTATAGTTGTGCTTGCATCTTTGACAATGAGGGATTCCTGTAAAAAAATCAAGAGCCGGAAAGTGTAAATGAGAAAATGACCGGGAGGGTATTTATAGGCCAAATAAAGCGTCAATGGCCTCTTTGATGTTGATGTCAGATGGCCATTTTTCGACACACCCACTGCGCCATTGACAGGCCATTTTGTCGAAGAAAATGGGACCATTGACGCAAGACAATGAGCATGCATCATAGGGTGGTTGGCAACAGAGGCCATTAATGGCAAGAGGCCAATTGATGTGTCAATTATCCTTCTTAACGCTTTTTTTACTAAATGGGGCATGTCAAAAAGCCCCTGATCGACACGCGCCAAAGGGATCTATTGACATTGTGTTGACGTGCATTATTAGGATGTTTATTGAGAGCCGATGTCGTATTGTCGTGCGTCAAAGGTGCATCGATGTCTGGAACTCTTATTTCTCTCGGCTCAAAAAACCTGGCGAAAATTTGGTTTTAGAATACTGTCAAATTTTCCTTTCCTAAAATTTTAAAAAGCATAATGTTGATTCACCCGAAAATCTTGAGTCATACAATTGGCTCTAACGTAAACATTCACACCAAACAAAGGGTTCTTTTTACTTGACTTTTCGCACATAACACTACATAACATGTCACACAAAGTTCAATCAAACCACTTGAGCTTCCTGACATGACAACAAACCTTCAAGTCCAAAAGATGCAAACACTTTTGAGCAACAATTCGGGCCATATGGGGATATTCGCAAGGTATTTTCCACCTACAATTTTATAGAGGTGTCTTAAAATGAACCCTGTATGGGAATTTCTTTGGTGTAAATTTTTTAGATCATATGGCTTTCACAGGGGTTGCTTGGGATGTTTTTTGTCTTCCTCAGGATCAAGATGACATGGGTATCATAGATTTTTATCGCAAAGTGTATCCCTATGTGCTAAATGGATCATTCACTACCTTTTTGGGCTACAAGCCTCGAAAATAATTTGAAGGAATTGCATTGAGTCTAGAGCTCCTTATGGTAAGAAAATATGGAGTGGAATTGACTTACATTTTCATATAATAACTTCTTCTCTTGTCAATATTTTTGGCACCTTTGTCACGAAGAGTATTTGGAAATCCTTTGAGAAGGTGAAGCCTCTTATGAGGTGGGTTGGTGATGGGTTTTTAACTATACTCTCTTGTAATTCATAGAACATCTAGTGGTTTCCCATCCTCGTGGATAACACTCTTCCATTAGCAAAAACCCCTAAAACTAAAACCATTCACCTCTATCATAAGGACATTTATACCATGCTGGATTTGGTGCTTTGCAAATATTTGATTCTTTGGCATGAGCTCAAAAAAAAATCAATTTGATCAATCCAAACCTTCTTTAAATTTGTAGAATTTAGGATCTCCTTTCAGATGTTATGCTTCATAAACTTGGCCTCCAACCTCCAGTTGTTTGGTGGCGGGACTGGCGATCGAATCAAGACATTGTTTTTCTACATTACAACACTCTGGTGATTTATAAGCTTCTATGTCCTTTCTCTCCATCCATGGATAAGCTTAATAAGCACTGGGGATTATTTCCACTCAATCTACCTGGATTCATCCTCTTTCCTGTACTTGGAATCCTCTTCTGGAGCCCAAATTTAATCATTTTATGTGGAGTCTTGTCTATCAGGGTTTTCCTCTAGGTAAAAGACTTAGAAATATTGGCATTACTCCTTCGGCTTTCCCCTTTTGTTCCTGCCCTGAGTCTTTTCTACATATTTTTTGGTATTTTCAGTGTGCTCAAGCTATTTAGCAATGGATTCACTCTTTGTTTCAACCTTATCATGTTGAGTTTTTCCCTTGGCATTTGGCCTTATTATATTGCTAATCTATGGCATTTATTTAATGCTTGTATTTTGTTTCATATTTTGTTATAATTTTTTCTGCTAATGACAAGGTGGTTATTATGTCTACTATTCGCCTACAAATACAAGCTCAAGTTACCAAGGTTTCTCTGGAATTTTCACATCTTCGGAGCTACTGGATCACTAGGGGAGTGCGCCATAGACAATTAGCAGGGTCCAACCAAATATGTCATAGCCACCACCTCAGCTTTCACCTTTGCGGTGGCCACCTTCTTCAAGCATGGGTAGGAGGATTCGTTTAAGAAGCCATTGTTCTACCTCCCTACGAGGGTGCCCTTCGCCCCATCCTCCTCTTGACCTGGTTAGAGCCCTTTTCACGGGGAAAGGTGGTACTAGCACTCCTCGGTGGGGATATCTGCCACCTACCATGTAGAATCTGCTAGATCTCTGCCCCCTAGATGGGGAATTATGGTGCCTCTTTAGATGTGGTATCCCAATCAGGATGACTAGCAAGTGGATCCATCATCTGCCGAACCAGATAGTGTATTTTTCATCCCACCCCAGGATTATCCTCCCCCTCCTCCTAGTGTGGTGGCAACTTGTGCCTAATGTTTATTTGGTTATGTTCTCTTATTGCCCTTTGGGAATGTTGATGTAAGCCATCATGGCATTCTCTTGGTGCCTCGTTGGCATTTTTCTTACCTTTGTGGCATTTTCTACTACCTTTCTGGCATTTTGTGGGACCGTGAGTTGTCTAGTTTCCCCCTTACTATGTAACTCCCTTATATTTTACTAATATAATGTGTAGTTCCAATAGTAAAAACATCACATCTATCTTGGACTCAAAATATAAAAATGAAATAGAGATTCCTGATCTAAAAACCCTATTTGTTCTTCTCATCTAGAAAGAATAGTTTATGACCAATTTTTAATCAAAAGAGATTTCTTTTCAAGCTCTTCATTATCTCCTAAAATCATAAGAATTACGCCCGTAAATACTCTAAAATCAAAATGCAAAACCTATTTTCAAATCCTCTAATAATAACAATGGAAATAAGTAAAAATTTAACAAAAATTCAAAATAAAATTAAATGGAATTTGTAAAAAAATGTGGATTTTTTTTTAAATAATAAAAGTAAAATTTCAATAAATTAAAACACAACAAAAATTAAAATAATTATTCAAACAAAACCATTTCAATCTACAATTCTTTATGTGCATCTCATGATAGTGAATGGATCCTAGATATTGGTAGCTCAAGACATGTGACTTACATGTGTATTATCCTCATCGATTTCAAATAATGTCATGATCAAATATATCTTGGTTACATGTAGATCATAAAAGTAATGATTCTACATGCACCCTTTGAAAAACCTTTAATCCCTATTTTCATGCCCTATTTGATAGTGGATTTTGGGAATTGGTCCATGGTGGGTTTTCCACAATTATTAGGACCACCAAAGGCTTCCCATAGTTGTCATTTCATCACAATAAACTCCATTCACATAAGCCACTTCATTATCACCCTCGTAAATGATATTATGATTGTTGTGTTGATCACGTGATGTCTCATATTCTTGAAAGGTAAATGAACATAATGACACGGAAAAAAAGAATGCCACTAACCTTCATATAATCATTATGGGATACAAAACCAATCTCTCTCTCTCTCTCTCTCTCTAAGTAACTCCAACATTTTCCCATTCTTTATCTCATCATAGAAGATGGTTTATTTTCTAAAAGGTAAAGACAAAAAATTATTGTATTATCTCATTAAGTCCTCACCATGCATCTTGAGGGGTTGATTAGAAACAAGCATCTCACTCTATTAAGCTTCATTGGATATCACTCCCTTCTCATGGTCAACATCATTGGTCAGTTTCTTTCCACAAATTTGTTAGAAATTCGTCCATGATTTACTTCATCCTTCTATCAATAACATGTACCTAGACTCAAATAAAATCAAACATTGTTTGTTCTAGGGGCCCTAAAATCCTTTATATGTTCTTAAACTAACTTTGATGCAATCAAACCTTCCTTCATCATCACCATATAAGACATGTAAATTTTTATTATGTATCAAAATTACACCTCTAAGGTATCTATGCATCAATACTACATATTTGGTCTTAGACTCCAATTTTTAAAAATCTCCTCGAAGATCCCTACAAATATCTCTACTCCTCCCATAGACTATAATAATATCAACTACAAGGCTAGGTGTTTCTATTTTCTTCTTTGGATGGGTAGCTAAGGAAACTTGAACATATTTGATTTGGCCAACCAAATAAACCTATTTGGTTTCCATAGTAAAACATATTATAGTTGTCTTAGTAAGTGTCAACCCAAGGGAATCAAAATATTTGGTTGAAATTACATTATTTAAGGCTCTGCATTCAATGATACAATTATTTTATTTGTATCCACCAAAGAAGAGAAGCATATAATGGATAAACTCATCTAAAGATGGGGATGGATGAATTCATAAGTTTTTGAGAAATTAGTACCTTGGGAGTAGGTTTCATACCTTTTGGGGGTCTTGATAGCATCCTAAATATTCCATTTGATTAATTTCCCCACCTATCACGTTGATCCATGTTGACTTACAATTATTAAAGCTTGCACATTTGTATTTTTGACATTTTCCATAGATAAAAATATCAAGGGTTGGAAAATAGCTAGGAGTAAAATATTCAACATTTAAAAGTCCTTTCTTGTGCAAAATCCAAGCTCCCAGTCAAAATTTATGGCAATCGGAAGGTCGGGGTTACATTCTACAAAAATTGTGAACTATTGATCTTACTTTTTTAGAGTTTGAAATGCATGGAATTTCCAAAATCATGAAATTCATAACTTTAGACCTTTTGAATTTGGAAGTCAAGGCTACTTTTCATATGTTTGAGTGCTTGAGAGTTCTAAAACTCCAAAACTCTAAATTCTAAAATTTAGACTTTAGGTTTCGGATCTTTACCTTTTCAGAGTTGAGGCATTATTCAACAGAAAATTGTCTTGAGAGTTTTGAAACTCCGAAACCCGAAACTCTGAAACCTCGAAGTCTTAAATTCATACTTTGGGTTTCAGAACTTTCACCCTTTCGGACCTTTGACATTGTTTATCGCTCAAATCATCTCAAGAGTTTCAAAATCTGAAACCTGAAACTCTGACCTCTGAAAGTGTGAAATCGGGACCTCATTGACTCTAAAATCCCAAAGTTTTAACTCCAAAATCCAAACCCTTCCAGACTTAGGACTTTCGAGATTTCAATTTTTTTGCTCACTTTTTCCAATAGGTCATTTCCTATCTTTGAAACTCTAAAACCCAAAAGTCCAAATTTCAGACTTTCAAGGTTTCAGACCTTTCCTTTTTGCCTGAGACACTATTCACCTTCCCGCACTCACCGAGATCTCCAAAAATCTAAAATTTTGAATTCTAAATTCATACTTCGGGGTTTGGGACTTTGTTGTTTCCTTTTTGCCTTGCCTTGTCTCTGAAATACCAAATGCCCAAAGTCTAAAACTTCATCTTTCCCTTGGCCACTCATTTTCCGACCTTGCATTGCGATTTCCAAGCCCGTCTACAACTTGGAATTTGGAATCCAAATGTGAGCTCCCATGACTGAATCAACCTCTCCATTTCCTCTGTGTGCAAGGTCATGTTTGTCCAATTTCTCTTGAGGGGAAAAATTGGATAACATTTCCTATCCAAAAGTGTGAATGGAGAGGAACAAGGAATGTGTGTAAGAAATACCATCAAGTGGAAGACTTGAAGGCCTTAAGTAGTAGTAATGCAAACATATCCATGATAGAGGTGAGGAGAATGAGGAAGATGAAGAAGATTAGCCAATGTGAATCATAACAGAACCAAACTATCATGTGTGTAAATAGTGTCAAATAAAATGAGATCTAATGGGATGTGAGGCCAATAAGAATCATTTATAAAAAGGGTCCATGTGAAAGGAGTGGGTACCGACACATATTGTTCTTGAAGAGATGAAGTGAATGACATAATGTCCAATGCACAAATAGACCCTTGGAGAAGAAGTAATTGATGGTAGGGGCAAGAGGATACGTGAGTCGATAATCATAAGTGAGATATGTAGGATGAGTAGAGGTGTATATAAGTGGAGTACGAAGTGTATTGAGTGGGTCTAGGCCGTAATATTTCAATGGGTCATAGTTAGTAACAATGGTATATTCATAGCCATCATGTATGAATTTAATGCACCGATGAACTGTAAATAGTACTTCTTGTATAGCATGAAGCCATGGGCTAGCAAGTAAGAAATTGAATTGGAATTTGACATTGATAACAAAGAATACCGTAGGAATGGTTTTAGGCCCAGTTGTGAGAGGTAAGGTTATAATTCCATCCACAGGCATGCAGAAGAATCATAACTAGGGATAGAAATGTGTTTTAGACTGATATTATCTTAGGAAAGGCCAAGCTATTGAATAAATGTTCAAGATTACAAATATTGATCCCAAATCCAATTATCAACTAGTGTGTGTCGAATGCCTATGTTGAAGATGCGAGCCTGGATATAAGGAGGAGGATCATTTTCGTAGAAAGAAAGCGAGATGAAAGTATCAGATGGGAAAGTAATTTGTGGAGAAAACGTAACTACGAACTGCTAATATGCATGGTCCAGAGGATCAATGGAAGAAATGTGAGCAGTAGCTAGGAAATATTTATTCTATTCTTACAATTAGGATGATCTTGCCATAAATATTGGATGGAGATATCCATGGTGAGAGGATCATATGATATTTATACTAAGAAGAAAATGAGGATCCAAAAGTGTTCGAAAGATTTAATAGGGGATCACCATATGATTTATCCAAAATGTAATTTTACAAAACCCTAATTACAGAGTAATGTATGATAATAAATTCTAAACTACATATTTGATACAAGAAATAAGCTAATAAATTATGAAGCCCTAAGTGAAAGAGAGAGAGGAATGGAGCTGATTTTTACTTGATCTAGGAATGATGCAGACTGGGAAAATCGTTGAACATGAATTAAATATTGTTGGTAATGATATAGATAAATTATAGACTGTAGGAATATATCCAAACATGGGCACCCACAACTAGATAGGGGATCCTACGCATTGACAACTTGTACTCATAACTAGTAGCTATGCGAATGGTCAGAATATGATTTTCAGAGTTTCACACATGTATCAAAAAATGTTCCCTTTGATCATCTTTATGTCACACAATGATCATCAAGGTACATGTAACTTGTAAAACAAAGATACAGCTGCAAAACTCACAATGCCACAACAAATCCAAAATAGAAAGATGTAATATGGGGATTTGGACTGACCTTTGTGGTCTCCCGATAGAGTGAGCTTAGAACCGAGAATTGCACTACATCTCATACTCCATGTAGTTTTAGTGTGTGTGTGTGTGTGTATAAGAATAGTGTCCTAGAATGCCATTGTGTAGGTTCACTTGATAACGAGATGAACTAGATGTAGCCATGTACATAAATGTGTGGATGGAATAACGAACTTCCCTTTTCCTATGATCTATATGTAGTCCCTTGTCCATTTTATGAGTGTTAGATGGATTCCATTACTGCTCTTAGATGGCATTAGATGAAAAATAATGCAATGATAATATATGGTTAGTGCTTGGTCCTTTATTTTAAACATATAACTATGTATTTATATGTTTCCCATGTTTTAATTTCGTAATTGAAAACCTGTAAGGATGATCCATAAGTGAAAAGGATTCCCAAAATATGAAAGAGACTCAAAAGGAGTGAGTTAGATGGAAAAGGGTCAGGGGTGCTCAGAGGGGACAGGCACACCTAGGCACTCATGTCCTTGTTGGGAGGTGGTGTCTGGAGCCATAAATGATAAATAAGTAAAATACCGACTGGGATGTAGGGTATCGAAGACCATATAGAAAATAAAAAAATAAGAAAAGAGGCCAAAGATAGTCTTCAATTACTAGTTTTCTTGCTTAGGAATCATATGAATGCTAGTATGTGTTTAGGACCTAGAAATGTACCCAAGTGTGTGAATTAATGTCTACAGAGAGGAGTTCCAAAAATTTGTAAGCCATAAGAGATGGGAAACTACGCAATCCAAATTCTTTAGCTATGTACCCTATGAAAATGAGGCAATGATATGAAATAAAAATTTTAATATACTTAATTATTTCTTTTGAAATTAATAAAATCACACTGAACTTTACAATATAAGGCTAATCACATTAAGATCTTCACCTAGATACAACCCACTTTACAATATAAAGGCTAATCACATTAAGAAGAAAGATAACCCATTATGCAGATTCCTTCCTTCCCAACATCCAACTTATTTATTCCTTCTCTTCAACCAAACTTTACAAGAAAGATAACCCGATTTCTAGTCCATTACAACATTGAAGTAGTAGCGAATAACCAAACGCCATGCTCACAATAACTAATTTTTTTCACATAGACGCAAATGGTTTTAAAAATCAAGTAGGTCCAATATCTTAATACACTCATACAACTCAACCTTTTCATTTATAAACCAATCACGATCTCTTACTTTCTAATAACACTATTATGTAGACAACAATATTTATTCTTTCATATTTATACAAGTTTTCTTTTCAACACAACATAGAAAAGGGGAAAAATTAATATATCTATATCCTTTTAAAACATAACATGGAAAAATAAGATCTCTTTTCACTTGCAATTCTTCAAACAAGTTTGTACCCACGCTACAATGGAAGATTTAAAACCAGTACAATCCATTTTACATTCCTTCCCTTCCCAAATCAATTTACAAGAATGTTAATATTGTGACTTAAAATACAAGTGGAGAAGCCTCCCAAATAAGGGAACAAGCAGCCCAAAAGTTTGGGTAACTTTCCAACTATTAAACCCTCTAAAATAATTCCACTAAAAGTTCCAATCTTCATTCGCATACTCCAAGCACCACTAAGATATGTCCTAATATGCCTCCCAATGTACATGCATCATCACATGCCTCCTTCCTAAAGAAAGTGCATATTAAGCCCCCCCCCCCCACCCCCATGGGAAAGAGGTGTAGCATGCTACAAAGAATGCCAAGGGGAAAATAAGGTTTTCCAAAACAATAAAACAAGAATAGCTAAGAGAACGCAATGAAAAACTAACCAACATCTAAATCCACCAAAAAGAAACACCGAGAACAAGTGGGAAAGGGGAAGGAAAGAGCATCATATAACATCAGAAATTATAACACTTAGAGTGCCAAAAATACCCACCAAGTATTATATTCAATAGTGTTCACAACTACCAAACCAAATACCTCTATTATATCCTCTTGTGATAAGAAAACATCCATTGCTTCCCCAAGAAGCCATGAAGAATAGGTTACCTTCCTAAACCAAATTCCCACTCCAAAAATCCACATCCCAAATGGAGTGGACAAGTAAAGGATATCATGATAGAATTTACCAAAGAAAGAATGAACTCAAAAATACTCAAGGATCCCAAAATCCAATCCCAAATCAAAATATAAAGATCAATCATCCACACACACATACAACAAGATTATCCCATATCAAAATGAAAATAGGCATGAGATGATATGACTTTCGTACATTGAAACAATGTCGAAACGCCTCCAAATTAGGAAGATAAATATATCACTAGGAATGTAGGGAAATTATGGAATTTTTACCTTTTTACATATAAGGCCAATTTTGAGCCTAACTCCTTCAAAATAGTGATATATGAAGCCTACTCCTTATGGCCTATGGCCTTGTATAAGAGAGACTTGCCTTTAGGCTAGAGCAGACTTGTGTTTTTACAAATACCCTAGGGTCGTATTATACACAAGTCGATCCATAATGGCATGATGGTGAGGGGTCTATTTTTTGCCATGGGTGGTTATGGGTTTGAGGCCCATTAAATTACCACCGTTAAATTTTATATGCCCATTACTTGGCGGGCTAAATATAACCATAGGTTATTTAAACACATTTTTTTAATATTTATATCGCCACTTCCATGTGGCTTATACACGCATGTTTTCCCTCATATTTGGACATGTCATCCTTTTTGAAGGCTTATAACCCCACTACATATTATCATAGCAGGGGGTCAAGGAGGCCCATAAAATCACATTTTACTCCACGTGAGCCTCCCCTTATGGCTTTGACTGGTCCACATTTCTCTGAAGCATCCACATGAGTTGTGCCTTTTGAATTTGTGTCTTTTAAACCTCATACAAGTGGATCCCCCATATTATTGTTACTTTAAAATTCCAATTCATTGGCCGGACTACCCTTTATAAAGGCCATATGTGGCATTGGCCATGCAATAATCATTTTGCTATTGCACTGAGCTTTTAGGTGGAATTGCTACGTGGGTGGTGTGGTCGGTGATATACCGAGTTGTTTCGTTGAACGGCCGAGTAGTGGCTAGCTCACCAGTATTGATATGGATGGTGGCAATGTACGAAGGCCACATGAGTATGATAGCCAATTCCAATGAGATCGCTCATAGTAATAAATAGCTCGCCATGCAATATGAATAACGAACCTGCTGAGTTGTATGAGCTCACCCAATAATAACTCACCAAACATAATCTGAGTTCACCGAGTTAAATGATAACTTGCCCAATGTAATATGAGCTCGCCATATTCAATAAACAAATCCCCGAGTTGAGTGAGCTCGCCCAATGCCAATAATCAATTCACCAAGTGGAATAGTTAGCTCGCCCATGCAATGCAAACTCGCGAGTTGGCTAATAGGAAACTGAGTTGGCTTAGTATAACTGTCCGATCATTATGGTGGCAGCCCATGTGGTGGCCTGACACCCAACCACGTGGAAAAATATCGATCCTATCGATCATGACACTTGAGTACGAGTGTCGAAGGCTGGCGTCACAAATAAACTCTTTTGCTCCTCCACGCCCACGTTCTACTTCTACCACGTGTCATTGTCATGTTGGTCAATTTCCTCTATTGACCAATCTTTGAACGACTCTATCTTGAGCATACGAAATATGTTTTCCGCGTTCTAGGTACCAATGGAAATCTCACGAAATTCTCTATCACCCTGTTATTGTTTAAGGAGATATAGGGAACTCCCGACCTCCCAAAACTTCCTCCAAATAATGAGACCTATCTCACACTCCAAGCTCAAATCCAAAATCTTCTATCTCCATGATTTATCAAGCTCCCCACTAAAGTATTCAACCTAAAATCCCCCAAACATTATAATTCAAACAAGATATAGGAAAAATCTCCATCCTGCAAGCCCATGGGAGTGTGACATGTGTCACCTTTTCAAGTAATCAAATCTTATATGTCATCCATGTTACTTCCCACACTCCCCAAAACAATAAATGCAAAAGGGGACAAAATCCCTCTTAACCCCCAAAATCCACACAAAATACCAAAAGCCACATATGTGAAACATGGAAAGAAGATTTAGATACTTACTAAAGAGAGGGTGGAGTGGGGAAGAAGATTGTTGGGTTCACAAAAATATTCCTCTACCCATAGATCAGGTCTCATGGATGGAATTTGAGGTAAATAAAACTCGTACCTTTCAAAACAGGCCTTTAAAAGTTCCCTTAAAGGTCAAATTCGGGTTTTGGGTTTCAAAGAGAGAATTAATCCCCACAAACTTTCTTCACAACTCCCAAAAATCCCTAAAACAAGATTAAGACCCAAAATATCCCATAACACTAATCAGCCACAATGACCTTATCAGCACAAGTAAACCCATATTAGGTGAGCAATGAATTAAATTAAGTTTTACCATGGTGCTCAAAGTTAGGGAAATATAATAAAGAAATTAAATTAAATCCTATGTAAGACTTAACCAAATTTCTCAATTACAACCAATGGTCAAAATTAAACATGGTGAGATTAAAGGGTTTGTCATAATGGTTTTGGCATCCTTTGTAGTGCTACCATTGAGTCTCATGCTCGCCAAGTGGTGCTATCTCCATACTCAAGGAAAACCTCAAATATGCTTGACATGATAAAACATCCATATATTTATCATAACGAAAAATACGACTATACAATATCAGCTAAATAAAATTCCACCACATTTGTTCTACCAATGATACATAAAAGTATAATCCACGTGTTAGTAATATATAACTAAAAATCATGATCATTAGTGAATAACATATAGTAACATGATCCATTAATCTAGAACATGATAAAATCATCATCTTAATAAAATTCTTCACAACAATAATGAACAAGGAGTAATGGCAACAATACTGGACATGTGAGTCTCACACAAAACCTTTCATGTTAGGTTTGTTTTTTCCAAATAAAGATGACAAGTTAATATACATGTATTTGAGGAATTAGCTAATATAAGCATTATCCTAATATAGTTCGAGTATCCTTAGATAACTAATTTCCACCATAGTAACACAAAATTAATTGGTGAGGGTACGGGAAATAAGTCGGCTTTACAGATCGTGAGACTTGTATACCTTCCTACCAAGGCCAAGTCGTGACAACATGAGTTACAACCAAGTCCCTGCAATTTAGTTCAAATAATTTAAGATACTATTCTCTTGGGTTGTCTTAAACATGTATCTACCACCAAAATGATTGGTAAGAAAAGGTGCAAGAATTGGAGGGGCATTGCAAACATAATAAGGATGATTCCGTGTTGATTTAGTGGTATATTACCATGCAAATATTTAACCCTTTTCATCTTCAATTCTATAATCAAATCTTAATTAAAAAAATAGTATATTTTACATATCTATAAATAATCAAAAGTTTTATGTAAATTCTCATAATTAATATTGTATCATGCAAATCTTTAACCTTATTGATTTTCAATTCTATAGGCAGTTATTAATGTAAAAATAATTAATTCTATGCTTTAAATTTCTCAAATTGATCAATGGTTTTCTTTAAATTCTTGTAATTAATTTATAATAGAGATGTTATTTTATACTCGTTTAGAACTATATCATATTGATTGACACACTTTTGTTTTTTAATATATATTTTTTCGGAGCCATCTATCTTGGTAACAGAGTTGCATTTTCATGCCTTAGAATTTTTTTAAATCGAGGATTCAAACCCATAATCTCTCAAATACAAACCATCGGACCTATTTTTTAAATCGAGGATTCAAACCCATAATCTCTCAAATACAAACCATCATACCTACTCACTGCTCCAAGCAACTGCTTCATGCAACACCTCTTTTTCAAACATGTATAATATGTAAATCGTGAAACTGTGACACCTTAACTAGGGTGGGTCCCACCCAACACATGTATACATACATGGTATTGGGCATCCCCACCACATGTATACATACATGGTATGGGGCTATCCTATCACGAGGATAGCCACAGGCTACTTTTTCAATTACAATTATCCACAATGACTTGGAAAAGGTCCGTAACCTACGATAGTCAAAAAAAAATTATAAAGAAAACTTGAAAATGCCACGGGCACAAAAGTTAGGGCCTAAACAAAAGAACAACCCCAAAAATGTAATGTTAAGATGTTGTTTTTGGAAGGAAGCACGAGTACGACCATGTCAATATAATTTTCGTAGGCAAAAAACATGAACATCATTACAACTAAATGAAGAAAAAGAGGTTAACATAGAAGAAGGCGAGGAACATAGAAAGAACTGACCACAACTGTTTCCATTCTTTAAATACTACTTAGTAAAGTCGTTAACCTCAGGTAGAAAAAGAAAATGTTCATGAAAATGTTCATGTTCATGTTAACTGCGTTCGGAACAACATTAACAAGGGCTGCGTTGCAGCAGGAGTACCTGCCTTGGAGGTTGGTGGCGATTGCTAATGATGATGTATAGTCTTCTAAAACTGTAGTTTGTGTTGCCGTTTTTTTTTTTTCTTTTGCTATTCATTGGTTCCTACTTTCCCTCTCATTGCGATAGCATGTTTTTGGGCTTTTCAATTAGTTGTGGGTGCCTCCCATTTGTTTGGGGCGTTGACATCTAGGCCGCATGCACTATTCGGGATTGGTGTAGAAAATGGTGACCAACCATGGCAAAGTTCTCCAGTTACTTGTATGTTCTGTTTGCTATGGGGGTAGTTTTTATCATTTGTCGTTTTGCTTTTCTTCTTTGTTTTTTTCTTTCGACATTTGGCTGCACCGCAAAGTTTTGTGCGTGACTGTGGTCTGTCTTTGGTGCGAGCTTTTACGGTTTTGCGTGACATCGGTTACTGCAAGTATTGATGTTAAAGCAATGAAGGTTGTTGGAACAAAACAATGAAACCGTGAATGCTATAGAAATTACATTTAATTATATATATCAGATCATTTACATATCTCGTATTGGTTTTCCCTGCATCCGTATACGGACAAACTTTAATTTCAATTTGATTTTGAAGTAAGTATAGAGTTGTACGCCGAAGGCTTCCATCTGACTCATTGGTGCAACTTCAAGGCGTTGCGAAAAGAAAATGGATCCAGACTTGCGCAAGGCTTCCACGTGGAGTTCGAAGAAGGAAGGTGGAGGTTGTTCGATCGCAAAGAACTAACAAATCTGTATTTTCATGAGCATGGTTTTACAAGGAAAGATAGTCCACTCGTTCATTGCTCACAGGTGATTAAATCACATTTGCTACACACAAATTTTCATAAAAACATATTTAAATGTATGTCAAGTGCAGAGTTTTGGTAGATGCGCGTAAAGAGTTTGACCAAGTGAAAGAACGAGACACTTTCTCATTCAATACAATTATTGGAGCATACAGAAGGCATGGTTATTATCACAAGGTAGTCACAATGTTTCACCATATGCAACAAACAGGTCTTGAACCCAATCAGTTTACTAGCCTATGCCAAAATGGGAGCTTTGGAAGAGGATATGGACATCCATCAAAGCATAAAGGATAGAGGAAATGTCCTGGTAGACATGTATGCAAAATGTGGAACCGTAGACAAGGCACGTAAACAGTTTGACAGAATGCCTGGAAAAAATGTGGTATCGTGGACAATAATGATTGCAGGATATGCCCAAAATGGATTTGTTGAAAATGCATTATAATTACTTACAAACATTCATGCAATTGCAATTGGCAGATGTGAAGCCAAATTCCACAATCTTTGTCTGCATCCTCGTTTCCTGTGCCAAAATGGGAGCTTTGGAACAGGGTATGGACATTCGTTAAAGCATAATGGATAGAGGAATTTTGACTGATGTAGTCACAACTGCCAGGTATTCAGGCTCGCAAGCACCATAAAATCACAGGAAAATGCAAAGTTCTCAAAATGTCAGAGATGGAGAATATACAGAAGAAAAAGCTCACGTAACTCCAGAAGTTACAAATTTAACGAAGTGAGTGCTAGGATAACTCAGGCGCATTGCGGAGGTGTTGGGCCAACTCGAGGGTCTCCCAGTCGAGGTCGCGTAAGACGGAAGAGTTGCGAGGGGCCGCCACATGGCCCATCGGCGCATTTCCAAAAGGTGAAGAGAGAGTGGAGACCCCCAGTGTTGCGCGGGGCCTCCACGTGGCGCGAAGCGCCGTGGGCATAAGGTCAAAGGCTCGAGATGCTTATGCGGTCGCGGTGGGAGGATGAGTCTGAAATGAGGTGAGTCAACCGTAAAGGAGTTAGATGGCGCCCAACTCGAGGAGGTAAATCGAGCCAAGTCGGCGCATAAGGGGTGGTCTCGGTGTATCAAGGCTGCCATGACTTTCGAGCATACAATGTAAAGCGCCAACATAGAAATAGGCGGGTCAACACAAAGTCATGGAGGAGAAAGGTTCAATGCAGATCAAAAGAAGAGGGCGGCGTTGCATGAAGAGGACTCGGCATTCAGATGGTGGTCGGTAGTGCAAGATGAGAGCTAGTTCGACCGAGCTGGCCGAGCTAGGTATGTTCAATGCCAAATAGTAATAGCCCCCTCCCCATTCAAAGTGAAGACGAATGCAGATATGATGGGCCCACCAAAATTAAATGCAAATCATTTCAAATCATTCTAAAAGATATGCAGCCATCATCCACACAGCCAAAAATCACTGCAAAACGAAGTACCCATATCATGATTCTATCCATGATTGGGTAAAGATTGTAGCAAATGAATCACACACAAGAAACATTGCATATTGGCGTCATATCAGAGAAACTAATGAACATGTCAACATGTGAATTTAAGACAGAAAATGGAAGATTGCCTATGTTCAATTACAAATGGAAAGAAATCACACTAAAAACTACGACAAAACCAATGCAACTCACGTGGAAAAGATCTACCGACTCGTTTTTCCGTTGAGACATCAAACTGAATATCAAATCTTATGTGGGAGCCATGTGGGGACAATTGTAAAGGTTTTCAAAGACAAGTTAAGAGCAGATTATTAATTGACCGACATTTATAAACATTTTTAATCAGGTAATGGGATCTAATCACTTACTTCTCACTATCCACTCCATCATGGTTTAAATCCTTGGACGAATTAAATTCTAGCATATTTATCCCTCCATCAGATTAATGATCTAAATAAAAATCGGTCATTTTCCTACATCTGCAGTAAAGCATCAGCATTATGAGATGTTATTTGCAACCCAAAAAAACATACATGGCAGCAGAAGGTTTAAGCATTATTCGTGGTAATGATAATATCATTTCAACCATCTTCAAACTGTCCCCATCTTTTTTAATTTATACGTGGATTCAAAATGAGGAAGAAATGCTTTGAATCGCAGTACTATTTTCAGCCTTCACTGAATGTTAACTGTTCCAAATAGTTATTTGCATTAAAAAGCATACTTAAACTCCTAGAAAGGGTTCTTAGAAGCATACGCTTGTTTCGTGTAATTTTTCTTTTTCTTATCCCAATGGTTTCAAACTATGCATTGATGCAAGACGTATTTCATGACATGTCGGGAAGTAAAAGACAACGGAAGGTTTATGAATATTATCGTGTCTAAAATCCCAAACAGATCCATAAAAAATAACAAATGTTTCACAAAATCTTTAAAGCAAACGAAAGACAATTATTATTTCTATGTATAAAGGAATCATAAATGACCACTAGAGGTTAATTTGGAGATTTACAATTTATTTGCAGGAGGCGTCGTTGAGAGCAGAACTTACAGCATACATTTATAGGAAAGGGCTGCATCTATTAATGCAAGCCAGCAAAGTCACACCAGTGGGGAATTAATCAACTATATATTCTTTATAAAAATGTAGGCCTGGCATCACTAGTAGGATTTGCAGCCACAATTGCTGTGATGGTGGGAAACATTTCAGTTACAAGAGGACAAAAAGAATTTTAGTCTAAGATCATGGAATCCAAAGATGAAAGAATGAAAGCTACAGCTGAAATACTAAGAAACATGAAAATACTGAAACTGCAAGCAGTTCTATCTCCACACGATTGAAAAACTTAATCCACAACTCCATGCTGTGATTGAAGTGAATCCTGATGCTCTCCTACTGGCTCAAAATGCAGATATGGAGAGGTTAAAATCTGGAGGATTCATGGGAAAAGCTAGTTTAAGTGAATGGGCATCTTCTATGTCTTTTACTGCTCCTGAGGGGTGGAGTTCTAGAGGTGGTCAACCTAAGGTCTGTGATTTTAACCTAATATTCTACTTCCTACAGAATTTTAATAGTTTGGTCCCATAACTGCATATTTATGGAAGTTTAACTGTGCAGAACTCATATGTTTTGACAGCTGATCCGTGTGGATCAAGCACTGGATCAGCTGTGGGAGTGTCAGCAAACATGGCAGCAGTGTCATTAGCCACAGGAACAGATGGCTCAATTCTCTGCCCATCTAGTTCTAACAGTGTTGTGGGAATAAGACCTACTGTTGGGCTCACAAGCAGGGCTGGAGTCATTCCAATCTCACACAACCAAGACACTGTGGGGTAACTCTGCAACATTTTTTAATTATTGCCACTGCCTGGCTAAGCAAGTTTTATAGTCTAAACTAATATATTTAAATAGGAAAAATATATATAATAGAAATTCCCATTGAATGGGTGACCTGCACAAAAGTAAGGAGAATAAGAAGAAGAAAAAATGGCCTCCATTAGCACTCTACAATTATCTGCAGGATTTTTTAGCTAAATGAGTAAGAGAACAAATAAAATTATTTGTGAAGAAAGTCTTAAAAGAAGCTTAGGGTTTTCTACAAATCCACGGTGTAGGAAAATTTGATCCTACGACTCGTATAAAACTTAGGGAGAGACTTTTAGGTTCCCGCAGCTGTTAACATGAGATAGAATTTATCTCTCATTCTCTTCATTTAGTTAAAGGAACAATTAAAATACCCATTTTGTATTTGTTGATGCAGACCCATTTGTAGAACCATAACAGATGCAGTTTACCTGCTCAATGAGATTGTTGGGTATGATGTACGTGATCACCGAGCCACAAAGAGTGCATCTCTATTTATTCCAAAAGGTGGTTATAAGCAGTTCCTCAAGACAGATGGACTGCAAGGCATGTCTGGACCGTATAAAGCAGAATACCTTGAAAAACATCTAGGAACCATGAGGTAACCTTATATTTTTTGGTAGGTAAACATCTCACAGCGTTGAAAGTTAAACAGCTCAACTAACACCAGGGGATTCACACGGTTTTAGAACCAACTATGAGAATATTTAGCAATTAAGAAATCAAAAAACTGGGCAGCAGCTGCATGGTATTGGTACATAAAAGCAAGATAAACACAGATTTATCTTGGAGGTACCTAACGTGGGAAAATTCCATATGAGTGAAGCTATGCTTCCTCATCTCCACTCTCATCTTGTAAGGCTTTACAAGTCAATTGCTCAATATCGGGGCTTACTGGATTGGTTTGGACAAGAAACAACTCCTGGCCCAATATATATCTCACGATACTTTAAATATAATTTGTTTGTTCGCATTCAATCCAACTCTAGATACATCAGCATTCAATCCAGAAATAGATACAACAAATCTCACAATGATACTCAAATCTAAATACTCCCACAGATACAAATCTATAGATGCTCATATTGAGGGAACAATATAAATGTTCAATCTATATTCCATACGTAGCTAGAAATAAATACAACAAATTTCAGCATGATACTATGATCTGCAAATAGAGACTTCAAATCTATAGGATGCAACTCCATATCAGTTTGATCTATATTACATAAGTATCCAGACATATCAACTTCAAAACTCTGCATGAAATCTGAAAATAGATACATTTGTTTACACATTGATACTCACCAGAGTCACCCCCATAGATATATAGGACTTCCGCTCCCACCGAAATCAACATCAACTCTATATACGAGCCAAACTCAACTTTGGGTTGGCTTTAGTTCTATATATAAGGCCAAACCAATCAACTAGTCGACAAAGTTGGCCCTCTATATGTTAAGTCGTACCTAATCCCAGCCAACCCAGCTATTCTATCTGCTCGACCAACTTCAGGATTGCATTCAGTGAGATTTTACTAATACTATGTAGATATTAGGTAGATAGACAGCAGTCTAAAGAGCATCTGGAAAATACGGTTAGCTAAAACCAAGTGGCATCCTAATCTTTGTCAACATGGTAAGCTAAAACCAAGCAGCATTCAAATCCTTCTCATCCTAAGAGCTTCATAAATATATTCCACGTAAGTCATTTCCCTATTTTTTGTGAGCTAAAGTGGTAGGATCATTTTTCACATGTTTTTTACAGTTTCGTGCTTTTCTCTTCAACATTTGTCAGATTAAATTGACATGGTGATAATAAGCATCCTACGGGTGCTTCTCAAGAAATATACGGACCTATCTATTTTTCTCAAAACCAGAGATCAAGTAAATATAAAAGACTAAAAAAACTAAACTTAATATTTTGAATTTTCCATTGTGTTGCTGTTTGAGATTGCATTTGGATAGTAGAGTTGTAGGGTAGAGTACCTCAAATGGACAAAAGACCATGTCACTAACACTCCTCGGGCTTAAACCCCACAACAACAATTGCTAATACTTTTAGGACAGTTGAAGGGTACCTTGTTGGCGCAGTAGCTTGACTGCTCCTATAATGGTGGCTGGGTATAGCAGAAGCTCATTATCATAGAATAGGTGGCACGCATATTGGCTGTGTCCACAACCTCCACTTTCTCCTTGGCAAATGTGAGGAGCTGCACATCTTCTCCATACTTGATCAGCTTCATACACCCAACATTTCCCTCTTCTCCTTCAATGGTTTCAACGCTTTTGAAGAAAGAGGGCATGATCTTTGGAAACAGTTTTGAAGGGGCCCTGATGGTATCCTAATACTGCTTTACAGGAACTTTCAATTCCAAATCCAAGCTCAGAGCAATAGCCACGTGAATGAGACAAACCACCCTGTTGCAAAAATCAATTGAGCGTTTCGATAAGGTTTTTCTGACTCCTAAGAAAGTTGCAGTCCAGGCGGCCACTCCTACTACCACAGTTTTTGCTCTCTTCTCAAACTCCATTTGTCTCTCCTGCGGTTGTGTTTTTCTCCTCTCCATGTTCAGTGTCATCCTAAAACCCCTGCAATAATCCATAGAACTTAAAACAATAAAGCAGGGACAAAACAAGAGGAAAACTGTCAAGGTCAAAATTGAAGTTGGAAATGTTGTTTTCTTCAGCAAATCTACGGCATCAAGAAAGGTGGCTAAATCATTTGCATCTCTTTGTTTTCCCTGACAAAGGTTGTGGAATTTGGCTTTACATCTGCCAATTGCAATTGCATGAATGTTTCTAAGTAATTATAACACATTTTCAACAAATTCATATTGTGCATATCCTGCAATCATGGTATTCCATGAGCCCACATTTCTTTGAGGCATTTTATCAAACAGTTCACGTGCCTTGTCTATGCTTCCACATTTTGCATACATGTCTACCAGGCAGTTGCAACTACATCAGTCAAAATTCCTCTATCCATTATGCTTTGATGGATGTCCATACCCTGTTCCAAAGCTCCCATTTTGGCACAGGCAGGGAGGATGCTGACAAAGGTTGTGGAATTTGGCTTTACATCTGCCAATTGCAATTGCATGAATGTTTCTAAGTAATTATAACACATTTTCAACAAATCCATTTTGGGCATATCCTGCAATCATGACTGTCCACGATACCACATTTTTTTGAGGCATTCTGTCGAACAGTTCACGTGCCTTGTCTACGGTTCCACATTTTGCATACATGTCTACCAGGACATTTGCAACCACATCTGACAAAATTCCTCTATCCTTTATGCTTTGATGGATGTCCATACCCTGTTCCAAAGCTCCCATTTTGGCACAGGCTGGGAGTATGTTGGCAAATGTAAACTGATTGGGTTGAAGGCCTATTTGTTGCATATGGTGAAACAGTGTGACTGCCTCGTGAGGATAACCATGTCTTCTGTATGCTGCAATAATTGTATCACCTGTGAGCAATGAAAGAGTGGACTGTCTTTCCTTGTGAAAATACATGCTCATGAACACTACAATCGCAACAAGATAAAAAAAAGCCACTAACAAACTGCCAGCCCACCGCATGGAAATTAATAGGAGAAGGCGAAAACAATAGTACACTGCCACTAATAATAAAGTGCATAACTTGTGACTGATTTATTTTGATTGTTATAATCCTTAATTTTATACATTTGTTCGAGTCGTACAAGAAAACTCCAATGGTCGATTAAATCATATAAAACATGACTGTACAAAGCATTCGTAAAATGCATCTTCGTAAAAATCCAAGATGCATGCAGTATATACATTGAATATCAATGAGCCATTGAAGTTTTATGAGATACAAATTGCATAAATGAGCCATTGAATTTTTTTATGATCAATTGAAATGATAGTTTTGGTTCATCATATTAATATCCTCTCACTCCTTACATTCTAGGTCGGAAAATATTTACTATTCCCAAAAAGTGTTTCTAAGGTGTTTCCTCTCACTACTTGGATTTTAGGTTGGAAAATTCTTACCAGAAAATTTGAGAAAGCTCATCTTCCTAAGAGACTATCTAAGAAACCTGTTAATCTCTTGTGTTTTAGATTTGAGCGCGTCAAGATGGTTACAGAGTCTCCAGCGATTGACAAGCTCGAGACCTGCTCAAGAAACTTTCCCTCTTGATAAATCTAATAGATCTCAAATTAATTTGTGTTGATCTTGGACAAAAATGTGTTTGCTTTCATTTCAAAATGTTTTCAAATGGTTTTGATGTTTATGTTGCAATCTTATGTTAAAATCCCTCTCAATCACACAGGATCTCGTCTCGTGATAGTTTAGTGGCATTTGCAATTTCATTACGAGAAGAGTCTTCATCCCGTAATGAGATAAACTATTTAAAATCACTTTATTGTCATTTTGTTGATAAAGATTGTCTCGTATCTTAGGTGTGAGGAACTAGGTGTCTTTAATGTTTAATTGAGTCTTTATTCTCGTTGGAAAATATTTACCATTCCTGTAAAGTGTCTCTAATGGGACATGTTTGAGTTTAGGTGAATTTTGATTTCATTCCTATTTTGTTTCATTTTCCATATGCTTAACTTAGACACAAAATAAATAAAAAGATGTCTAAATCACAACATCCTTTTACAAAAACTTATGATCATATTAGAATAATTATATAATATATTTAATTTGTTTATTCATCAAGAATGAGGAATCAATTCTCAAGAATGATATAATCAATTTAATTTATTTATTTATCAAGAATTAGAATTCAGTTTATTTTATGTGTTTATTAGATATTAATCTGTCAAAACAATTAAAATTTATGGCTTTTAATGATGCTTTTAATGATGCTGACCCATATGTTATTATAGTACAATCTTCTTCGAGTGTAGGTTTCATTTGGAGATTAATTTGTAAATTAATAGTGTCTTGATTTGAAGTAATTTTTCTTTAAAATATACAAATGTTCTAATTCCTTTGCCATTAAAAATAAAGATAACATTTTTTCTATTCTATTAAATTAACACACATGGAACACAAAATCAAGCAAACCTTAAGACTATAATCGTGATCAATGCTAGGTTTTGTTGTTCAAGGTTATTTGTTGTAATAAAATAAGACAAAAGTCCAAAACAATATGTGAATATAATTTGAGATTCAAGATGGAAGATATACTTTTTGTATTACTTATTTACAAATACTTTATTTGGAGACTGTAAATAAATAATTATTTTATGAAACCTTAGCATATTGAAGATCCACATGAGGTAGTAAAAAATCAATCCTTCTAGCTCCAAGAACAACTATTATGCATCCCATTATTGACCCAAAAATGTCTATTATATCATTTTTTAATCTATTCTCTCTATAGAGAGAACACCACATACATAATAAGTGAGTAGTTATTAATAGTAAAACTTCCATGATGCAACCATTGTTTTTTTAGATAAGGGAGAACAAGGATATTTTGATTGGGAATCTACTCAGGTACAAAGAGATCATAAAACACATATTTAGCATTTAAGCACCAAAGGAACAAGAAAAAAATAGTTGTCAAGCATCACCAACACCAAAAGAAGACAATCAAGGTAACGAAAACCTGAGAGTCATTTGTATAGGAGCAGTGGTCTTTCTATAATATCCTTTTTTTAATATGAACCACTTTCCACTCATCCATGATGCCATCAACCTCAAGTTCAGATCTTCCTGAAAAATGGAATTCAATAGAATTAATCGGCCGAAAATTAACATTTACAAGAGAAACATTTTCCCTAGCCACTTCACTAGAAATGTTTTCTTTAAAAGGCACCCCTTTTTTTGTTAGTGGTAATGTTTATGGAACTGAATCCACCAAGTCCTTTGAATTTGTATTTGAATTTAAATCCCCCTTAAAATTAACGTCTAGCACTAAATGATCCGAGAGAAGGCATCTTTCCACCTCTTTTTAATTAATAAAACATTTTATTTGCAACCATATAATGTTTCATTAATAAAATGTTATTTTAAATTTATATTTTTATGACTATTTTTCTTGTCTAGATTCCTGCTCCTATATTGTTTCATTTGCATTATAATTACAAATCGTCATTGGATTCTCCAATCGATTGAATTTAAAATATTCTGAATAACTTAAATTTTAGAAATCTTCCTACCTTTTTTGTACAATTATAAGCCAAAAAAACAATGCTACACTCGATACATTTCATCCTTTGTTAGAGATACATATTTTTCTCGTGAATATTGATTGTACATTAATCAATTGAGTCTTCACTAATTAATTAAAATATCCATTCAAACCATTAAATTTTATGAGATCATTAAAAATCTGATTGAATATAGAAAATTTTAGAAAAGAAAAGTATTGCATAAATATAAATAAAGAACTCACTATATAGTGCAAGATTACATTTATGTAGATAATTTCTTGTATTGATTCTTGCTCTGTATTGTTTCATTTGCATTATAATTACAAATCACCATCGGATTCTCCAATCGATTGAATTTAAAATATTATAATTAACTTAAATTTTATAAATCTTCCTACCTTTTTGTATAATTATAAGCCAACTATAACGCCCACATTTTACACACAAAATACAACACTAAAAATAATAGAATATATATTTTTGACTTACATTGTAGTACACATGACACTACAAGAGATCACTTAGGACAACACAAAACACATGATATGTTTACACAAACATTAACCCACATAGATGACATGAAACACATGTGATGCACATCAAGGCCACTTTATTTTTTCAGATAACAAGGCATAACATAACGATTCAACAACAATATAATCTTATAGGTAGGATCTTCCCACGACACAATTTTTTTAGGATTATACATTTATTAAATTCATGCTTTAATCTTTAACTTAAGTTCTAAAAGGGCTCACAATATGTGAATCATACATTTATTTCATGTTTTCTAGATTTCCTTTATACCATTTAACATTTAACTTACGGTGTATCTCATTGAATAAGGATCATCTTCATTATTTCAATTACATGTTTGATTCACTCATTCATTAATAGGATATTTAGTTACACACAAAGATATTTACATATACACAAGGCTGGGTCTTACCCTACGATTCACTTCTATGGCATGTATCTTGATCTTATATCATACCTCTGTTACACAATGGAACAAGGTAAGTCTAATTGAGATGGAGTTCACATTTTTAAGGACCTAGAGTCTCATTTCTTTCACTCATTTATAAATTGGTAACTTGGTTTAGCACCCACTAATGATTCTATACGAAATAAGTTATTTATCCCCAATAAGAGGGTTTAATCACATTACAAGGAGGATCATGTTCATCACTTTTCCTGTGGAATAACATCTCACGATTACACTTCCCAAGGCCAATCATCAATTATAATTTTACTGTAGTTATGTTAAAACAATTAGCTAAGGTTTCAAAGGTTCTTAACATGGCAACATACTTACTTATTTTCTTGTTTCAAGATTAGTTTCTGAATATCATTTTACGTCCAACACAAAGGGGTTTTTTCTACTTAGGTTCATATGCCTTTTTTCTGAATTGTATAACTTGTTTGCTAATAGAGGAATTTGTATCCTCATGAGACTACTAGTCCCTATCTTAGGGGATTTATCTCTAAGAACATGATCATAGTTTCACATCATACATCCATTACATAATAGGACAAGTGGGAGAGAAAGATAGAGTAGTCCATCATTTAAAATGGTTAAGGTTCACATTAGATTTTACACAACGTGGATCCATTTTATCACCACAAGATGGTTTAAACACATTATAAGAATGATCTAAATTTCACCTTTCTCCAAACACATCATATTATGGTTACATTTTCACCAACTAATCATAAATTAAAATGTTGTTAAGTTTCACAATTAACTCTTAGTATTACACCATAAAACCCAAATGATAAATGAGATTGGGTATTGAGTTAATTTATGATCCCAACTCTTAAAGATTACTTTCAAGGGTAGTTGGTGATCTTTTCCACCCAACACCCTTCACTCAACACATGTGTCGGTCCAAGAGGGTTTTACAATATGTTTAATGTTGGTTTCCCATGGATTACTACCTTAAGAGAACACATTCTCCTTACTACACACATGATTACCAATCCTAGGAGGGAACCACATACTCAAGTCAAATTTTAACCATGTCATTCCTAAGTGTGGGGTTAACAATGATGTCACTAAGCATACAATCTATGATGATAAAATCGAGCTTGAAATTTTATTTAGTTAAGCTAGAAGGTATTATCAAGCGTAAAGATTAAAGTTCATTAATTTCTTTCTTCGTATGATAAATATCGTCATGAGAAGAAGGTAGAGATGTACAAGTTTTAAACTAAGGTTACCTTTTAAATTTAGATTTCTTTTCTATATTTTCTAGTTAAATAACACAACACTCTAGAGATTTCATCATAAATTTCACAATGAGAATCCACTATAAGATAATAAATTCAATTTTATTTAACATATGTCCAACTTTGACAATACAAAATTTGGGGATCAAGATAGCACTCATGTTTAGATGAATATTTCCTTAAACACTAGCCTCTTAAAAATATTACAAAAATTCAATAATAACCTTTTAATACATCGCAAAATGTTGAATTATACTCTATAATTTCATTTCAACACACATATATCACACACATCCCTTTTTACCATATGAAAATTTGAATCAAAAGAAACCTATGGTTAAATGCACATTTCTCAAAGCACCCATAAAACTAGCATTTCATACATATTACCAAATTTCAATGATAAGCTTTACCATGACATATCAACACACACACACACACACACACACACACACACACACACACACACACACACACACACACACACACAGAGATATATTCCATTAACATACATAAACTACAATAATACACAATGAATTTCTAATCACGCCGTTTCATCTTTTGCATCCTTGCAAAACCATGTGAGGATGAAATCATTGATAAATTGCTAGCATGACATCCACCTAAATATAGCATACTTAACATTTTTAGTCTTCCATTTACATCATAATAATAATTTGCACTCGAAAAGAGAGGGTTAGAGACACATATTCATTTCATTTTATTTCACTTCATTTCTTAACTAAGGAGAGAGAAAGATATAGGGAAGAGAGAGAAACATTTCAAACCACAAGCCACATGGGAGAGACTCATTTAGTTACTTAGACATTTCAATAAGTTTTCACGATGGTTTAATGTCTTGGCTAGGGTCCTGTGACCTTATTTTGCATTTTCTACTAGTTGCAAAAATGTCTAATTTGTTCGGAGGCTAAGAAACCACATTAAAAAATTATCTTCGATGAGCAAAAACACAATAGGTAAATTTCTATGTGTCCTCCTATATAATAAGAACTCACAAGAACTATCCGAATTCAGAACTAGGGAACGATTTAGAATTGATGGCTAGGTTTCTAGAGTCACCGATCGTAGTTTGGCTAGTTACAACAACACCCAAATTTAGCTCGAGGGCTAAGAAAACCTCATCCAAAACTGACCTTTGATAGATGAACGTGCAATGGAAAATTTCCTACATGCTCTCCTATATATGGAGAATTCACCGAATCGACAAAATTGAGAACTGGAAAATGGGTTAAAATGGAAAAACTAGTTTTCGAGCCACCACCGTAGTCGTAGTTAGCTTTGACTAGTCAAATAGTTACCTGAGGCCTACAAAATGCCTTTTCTAAACTATCTAAAAGAGTGTTTTTCCAAAAATAGAAGGTTACAAGTGATTGTCTTGTAAAAATACTAAAGGTTTTGTAAAGACGGATGAGTATTTCTTTGCTCGGGGCTTCAAACAATGAGCCAAATGAAACCCAACTTTTTCAGTTTTAGAGGCTTCCTAAAAGGGAAAAATGGAGTAACAGGGCTCCTAGAGGAGTGGTGAAGAAACTACAAATAATTTTTAGGGGTCAATCTAAATCTTGGTGTGACTCTCCTCATAACATGGAAGTCATACGATGTTTGACGTCACATTTAGGGGCCTCAGAATGTTGTTTTACATGTCTCTAGAAATTATGTTTATCAAACATTATAAGGTAGACAAAAATGGTTGTCTTAGTTAACTCATCTATATCTTGCCAATACTAATGAACATGAGCACCAAAATTTTAACACCCAAGGTTTATCAATGAATACGATTGTGTTCGTGACACGGTTGTTGGTCAAATTGAAATTTGCTAGCAAAAACACGTGAGGTGTTGTTTTATTGATTACTAGCTATCTAGTTAAAATATCCAATTGTATGAGTACATATATAGTTTAATATTTTTATTTTCTTTCAAATGAATAACCAAATTATATGAGAATTATAAAATATAAAGGTAAGGAGACCATTCCTAGAAGAAGAAAATTTGGTCTTAGATGCTCCAACCCTTCCATCAATCACTCCATGAAAACTTTAAAGTTCTATCCCCACATGATTATACTTCCTTAATTCATTACACAAAACTGATCACATGATTTACATGAGGGTCCCTATGGCATTTCTAGAAGACATTTCTCTACATTTTTGATAGTCAACAACGTTGAGATGAAGTATTGTCAAACTACATCCACCAATGTCACAATCTATAAAATTTGAGCTAATTATAAATGTATCCCCACATGGAGTTCCTAATAAAATATTCATACCCATACCATTTTTTGTTTTCTTGAAATATGTTTTCAATGGAAGCCACTTTACTAAACCCCAAAAGAGATCCATAGAACTCGACTCATGCAGAAATCTATTGTGTTATGAGGAAGAGATCAGACTAACAAACCCACTAAAGAAACAAGTGGTTGTAACCCAAATAACCTAGTGCAGAGTTCAAATCCCTCAAAATGGTGCCAAATAGTGAACCAAACTTCATGGCTTCTTTCAGGAATATAATATAAAATGATGATGACACAAGAGTAAAAACCTCTTTCAATTGAAACTATGGCAAGGAGTTAAGAGAAACACAAATACCTAAATCACATGGTTGGTATTCAAACCCCATACCAAGTCCACACATCAAGATCTAAAATTAAAGTCAAAGCCATTTATCATTTTCTCCATGAAGCTCAACCAAAGTAAATAGATCTACCTAAAGGAACCTTAAATCCAACCATTTTAAGGAAAGATAGGAAAAGTGAGGTGGACTTGTGAAATGAACCTCACAGTCATGTGAGATAAGCCAAAAAATGATACAACATGTCAAGGTAAGATAAACTAGTAAGTGCATAACTCCAACAAACAACAAACTCCTTCCAAGCATAGCTCCAAATCACGAATATGCATATAAATATCAAATAAAGTAGCTCATATTTTCTCAAAAATGGTGTCCACAACAAAAGCACGTCCTCAGAGAAGGTTAAACAACACACAAGTTTTCACAATTTTATACACGTCTACCAGAGAATTTACACCTACAACATCTGACAAAATTGATCTATCTTTTATGCTTTGCTGGATGTCCATACCCTATTCTAGCACCCATATTTTTGCATAGGTCAGGAGTATACAGGAAAATGTAAACTAATCAAGTTAGAGACCTTTTTGTTACATAGGTGAAACTATGTGGTTGTATCGAGATTACACCCATGTCTTCTATACACTATCATGTCCTTCCTTGGATGAAACCATCCTAAGATTGCTAAATATTCAACGTTGGCCCAGGGGTTTACGTGATTAGTGCCTTTGGATTCTCAAAAATTTCTTGCATTATTATACAAGGAGAAGGAAATGTATGAAAATCACTTTGGATGCCCATACATTTTTCAAGGAGGCCATGTGATGTCACATGGAGTCTATCATTGTTTCCACCCACTCCCATGTCTTTAACCAATAAACCACATGTTAGTTCACTCACCCTCTCTGCCAAATCAATTAATTGTCTTCCTCTTTTTAAAATTATTTATTTATTTATTTTATTTTACTACAAGAATTCAGAAGGGGCATTTCATCTTCCTCCCCTTATAAAATCATCATCCTCAATGCAACACAAGATAAGGTTAGAAGAGGTACTTATGAGTAAGGAGGAATTAATCATGATCCATGTCACTAGTGAAAGATACTTATTGCCAAAAGTGTGACCACATGGAAGAAGGAAAGTTTGACAAGTTCTTAATGTTTTGTGAAGATTGGCGTTTCCATTTTACATTATTACCTAATTACTCTTTTCCCTTAACAATATTTATCAATCTCAAGCTCTTAATATTTCATTGTTTTAAGATTTTAGTTTATTTATTTTTGTGGGTTCCCAACAGAAACTGACATCACAATACCACACAATGGCCAAACACAACACTAATGGTTCATAAGACATCATGATATGTACTTTCACAACTATATCACATCACAAGAATTCAATCAAACCATGGAAAGAACAAACATCTCCCCACAACATAGTACTTATTACACATGTGTCCGACACAATAGTACTCATAACATCAAGACTACAACAACATGGAATTCCCAACAGGTACACATATAAAGGTTTCACACAACTTGGGACAATAATTGTAGCTACATAGTGTCAAGATGGAAACAACATCACAAGACATAAACTAGACTCACAAGAGTACACATAAATCATAACACCAACTCCATACACCTCCCAAAACATCATAGAACAACTCCATATACCTCCCAAAGCATAAAAAAACTACATATACCTCTCAAAGCATCACAAAATAACTCCATATACCTCCCAAAGCATCACAAAACAACTCCATATACCTCCCAAGCATCACAAAACAACTACATATACCTCCCAAGCATCACAAAACAACTACATATACCTCCCAAAGCATCACAAAACAACTCCATATACCTCCCAAAGCATCAAAAATAACTCCATATACCTCCCAAAGCATCACAAAACAACTCCATATACCTCCCAAGCAATAAAATAAAGATAAATTTTCCTTTTATCTCTAAAAAGGGTAGGTCACCCTATGGCCCTAGACACATAGAGTCTAGACACCTCTAACCCAAGTGACATAATAACTCATGGTTCAACAACCCACTAGTTATCTATAACTCCTTGGGGCATACCCCTATACAATGAAGCGGGTCCATAGGTTCAACCACTCCATGGTGAATCCCATGACCCTATTCCAACACATTACGAAATTAGAACTAGCATAACAATCCATTTCAAATGCCAAGTGGCAAAAATCCCAATCCTTGGGCTAGGCTATATAAAAATTTAAACTTGATACGCAACTTTAAAACTAAGGAAAACAAATGGCTAAAAATCCATACTTAGTGTAAAAATCCACATGTTAGTGCAATAACCAAATAAAATGCCTAAAATTTAAGAACACATAAACCAAGAAAATTGTTGTTTCTAACAAGAAAGGAGATAATGATCAATTTACGAATAAAATATGTATAGATAAATAGCAAATTACAATCACTATGTGGCCTCATACAACCACCACGAAAGGGGTGCTCATTGAGTTGTTGGCACTCGAACATCGAGCATCAGCTCAAAAATAACATTTCCAATAATACAAGTGTCATAATCTCTACATGAATCATCCATCCATACTCCCAAAAGGCTCAACATAGTCAAAATCACATAGGATTGTTCAATGGAAAACCCAATAGGAGAGAGAAGGGTATGCTAGTTTGCATAAGTTGATCCTAAGGTGGTGCGCATCCACAATATATTGAGTAATATCAAAGTATACTAAAACAAATGGAAGTGGGTTCTAAGTCTAGATATAATACTCCACTTTCTAACTCGCACTCGACTCAAGATTATAAAAACCTAGTCCACACCTCCGCTCTCCACACATACACTTTTATCAATTGTTCCGTCGGGTTGTCTTAGTGTAAGGTTCATAACATAACAAATAACTACATCACTAACATAAAGGTGATTCACACACATTAACCATAATGTCTTATGCATGGTAAATATACAATGTAAAATACAATCACTACTTTCACGGGTTACAATACATCATGTTTTCACATATTGCATCCAAGGTGCAAGTATTTCACAATAGGGGTCATACGATCCCCATATGCCCCTAATTCATGACATGAATCATCTCATATTACACAAATTATACGTATGATGAATATAGTGAATAACATTACAACATAAAATATATTGTAATACAACATGGTGACACACACAATTCATCACAACACGGTGGTGACATCACGATACCATCTAATTCACTATACACCAATATTTGTCATACAAAAATCAGCACACCTACATATCACAAAATGATAATACGCTCCAACACTCCACCATCCATATTAACATTATTTTCACACAAAAAAGGTGGCACACCACATGTGGACTCTTCATTGAATCCACGAAAAGGAGAGTGAATACTCTCATCACAAGCACATCAACATGATAACAAACACACACTAAGTGACATGCACCACATGTGCATTCATAATATCACAATTACAATGTTGGTCACATAACAACATATATCATATTACTCTTCCAATCTCCACCACCACCATGAAAAATCATCACAACTCCAATATGTCCCAGAGGTTCGAGAGCATGAACCTCATCTCTAATACCAAATTATAACGCCACATTTTACACACACAAATACAACACTAAAATATGAGAATAGCTTTTTTACTTACTTACATTATAAGTACACATGACACTAGAGGAGATCACTTAGGAAAACACACAACACATGATATGTTTGCACAAACATTAACCCACATAGATGACATGAAACCATGTGATGCACATCAAGGACCCTTTTTTTTCTAGATGACAAGGCACAACATAATAATTCAACAATAGTATAATCTTATAGATAGGGTCTTCTCACACATGATTTTTTTAAGATTACACATTTATTATAATCATGCTTAAATCTTTAACTTAATTTCTAAAATGGCTCACAATATGTGAATCATACATTTCTTTCATTTTTAGATTTCATTTATACCTTTTAACATTTAACTTACGATGTATCTAATTGAATAAGGATCATCTTCACTATTTGAATTACTTGTTAAATTCAGTTCGTTTGTTAATAGGGTATTTATTTACACAAAGGATATTTAACACACAAAGCTACTAGGTATTACCCTAGGATTCACTTCTAAGGCATGTATCTTGATCATATATCATACCTTCATTATTACAAGGGAACAAGGGTATGTCAAATTGAGATGGAGTTCACATTTTTTTCAAGGACTTAGGGTCTCATTTCTTTTTCTCATTTATAAATTGGTAACTTGATTTAGTACCCACTAAGGATTATATATGAAATAGGTTCTTTATCCACAACAAGAGGGTTTAATCACATTACAAGGAAGATCATGTTCATAACTTTTCTTGTGGAATAACATCTCATGATTACACTTCCCAAGGCCAAGCGTCAATTATAATTTTACAATAGTTATGCTCAAAAATTAGTTAAGGATTCAAAGGATCTTAACATGGAAACATACTTCCTTATTTTCTTGTTTCAATATTAGGTTTCCTAAATATCGTTTTACATCCAACAGAAAGGAGTTTTTCCTTCTTAGGTTCATATGCATTTTGTTCTGAATTGTATAACATGTTTGCTAATAGGACCATTTGTATCCTCATGATACTACTAGTCCCTATCTTAGGGATTTATCTCTAGGAACATGATCACAATTTCACATCATACATCCATTACATAATAGGACAAGTGGGAGAGCAAGATGGAGTAGTCCATCATTTAAAGGGTTAAGGTTTACATTAGAGTTTACACAACATGGATCCCTTTTCTCACCACAAGATGGTTTAGACATGTTATATGAATGATATAAATTTCACCTTTCTCCAAGCACATCATATTATGGTTACATTTTCACCAACTAATCATAGATTAAAATGTTGTTAAGTTTCACAATTAAATCTTAGTATTGCACCATAAAATAAAAATGATAAATGAGATTGGGTATCGAGTTCATTTATGATCTCAACTCTTAAAGGTGACTTTCAAGGGTAGTTGGTGATCTTTGCCACCCAACACCCTTAACTCAACACACGTGTCGGTCCAAGAGGTTTTACACTATGTTTAATGTTAGTTTGCAATGGAGTACTACCTTAAGAGGAAACATTCTCCTTACTACACACACGATTACCAATCATAGGAGGGAATCACCTACTCAAGTCAAATATTAATCATGTCATTCCTAACCATTGAGTTCACGATGATGTCGTTAAGCATACAAGCTATGATGATAAATTCGAGCTTGGAATCTTATTTACTTAATCTAGAAGGTGATATCAAGCGTAAATATTTAAGTTCATTTCAAGGTTTTAGTTTATTCTGTTCTAAGAAATATCATGTGAGAAGGGTAGATATGCACAAGTTTTAAACTAAGGTTTGTTGTTAAATTTAGATTTCTTTTTTATATTCTCTAGTTAAATAACACAACACTTTGGAGATTTTTTCATAAATTTCACAATGAGAATGCACTATAAGATATTAAATTCGATTTCATTTAACATATCCAACTTTTACAATACAAAATTTGGGGATCAAGATAACACCCATGTTTAGATGAACATTTCCCTTAAACACTAGCCTCTTAAAAATATTACAAAACTTCAATAATAAATCTTTTAATGCATTGTAAAATGTTGAATTATCCTTTATAATTTCATTTAACACATACATACACACACACACACACACACACACACACACATACACACATTTGAATTACACACACACATGATAGATAGATGTGTGTGTGTGTGTGTGTGTCTACACACATACATACATATTTATGTATGTATGTATGTATGTATGTATATATGTGTATATATATACATACATATATATATATATATATATATATATATATACATATAATCCCCTTTTAACCATATGAAAATATGAATCAAAATACACCTACATTAAATGCACATTTTCTCAAGCACCCCTAAAACTAGTATCACATACATATTACCATATTTCAATACTAATATTTATTGTGACATAAATATCCTATAGAACCATGTGAGCATGAAATCAGTGATAAATCGATGGCATGACATCCACCTAAATCTAGCATAATTAATGTTTTTAGTTTTCCATTTACATAATAATAATAATTTTCACTCGAAAAGAGAGGGTTAGAGACATATATTCATTTCATTTCATTTCACTTCATTTCTTAACTAAGGAGAGAAAAAGATATAAAGAAGAGAGAGAAACACTATTTTTCCAAAAGTCACATTTCACACCACAAGCCACATAGGAGAGTTTCATTCAGTTACTTATATGTTTCAATAAGTTTTCATGATTTTTAATGTCTTGACTAGGGTCTTGTGACATAATTTTACATTTTCCTACTAGTTACAAAATGTCTCATTTTGGTTCGGAGGCTAAGAAACCGCATTCAAAAATTATCTTTCGATGATAAGAAACACAACGGGTAAATTTCTACATATCCTCCTATATACCAAGAACTCATAGGAATTGATGGAATTTAGAACTAGTGGTCGGTTTACAAATGGTGTCTAGGTTTCTAAGCCACTTTGATCATAGTTGGGCTAGTTGTAACAACACCCAATTTTAGCTCGAGGGCTAAGGAAACCTCATCCAAAACTGACCTTTGATAGATGAATGTGTAACAAAAAATATCCTACATGTTCTCCTATATATGGAGAATTCACCGGATTCAATAGAACTAAGAACTGGAAAACGGGTTGGAAATAGTGACACGTTTTCTGTAGCCACCGGTTATAGTTGAGCCAATTTGACCTAGTTAAATAGCTGACCCAAGGCCTACAAAATTCCTTTTCCAAACTATCTAGAAGATTAATTTTCCCCATACTGAAAGTTACAAGAGATTGTCGAGTAGAAATACTAGATGTTTATGAATGAGGATGAGCATTTCATTGCTCAGGGTTCAAACGATGATCCAAAATGAAACCCAAATTTGTAGTTTTAGTGGCTTCCTAGAAGGATAAAATAAGGTAACAGGGCTCTTAGAGGAGTGATGAAGAAAGTAAAAATAGTCATTAGGGGTCAATCTAAATCTTGGTGTGACTCTCCTCATAACGAGAAAAACAAACGGCGCTTGACATCACTTTTAAAGGGCTCAAAATATTTTTTTACATCTCTAGAAATTGGGTTTATGAAAATATGCAAAGTAGATAGAAATGGTTGTCTTATTTAACTCATCTATCTCTCGCCAATACTAATGGGCACGAGAACCAAAATTTAGACACCATGGGTTTATCAATGCATACGGTTGTGGTCACAACATGGTTGTTGGTCAAATTGTAAGTCGGTAGAAAATAAACTAGGTGTTGTTTTATTGATTGCATTAGCCGTCTGGTTAAAATATCCAATTGTTTGAGTATCTAATAGTTCAATATTTTTATTTTCTTGCAAAAAAATAACCAAATTATATGAGAATAATAAAAGATAAAGGTAAGGAGAACACTTGGAAGCAGCACGAGTTGGTCTTAGATGCTCCCACCCTTCCGATAAACCAATCCACGAAAAATTTAAAGTTTCTTCCCCAAATGTTTGTCCTTGCTTAAGTCACTACACATAACTCGATCACATGATTTGCATAAGGGTCCCAATGGAATTATTAGAATACATTTCTCTAAATTTTCTAACATTTGGGTAAGTGCACTAAATTGGTGGACAATTCCGTGGACATAAAAACCCAAAATTCAGGAACCGTGATCGCGGTTTATATACCACGATTGCGGTTCCTGAATTTCAAGTTCAAAAATAACCGAACCTAGAACCTAAAATCATGCGCGCGTTATAAACCATGATCGCGGAACTCTAGAGACAAAAAGAAGCAGTCCCGCGAGTCCTCATTTTCCCCATTTTTCATTTCAAACCGCAATTTCTCCTAGACGTTTTTCACTCGAGCTTTGAATACCACCTCAAAATTTCTCATCGGACTTCTGGATCACGATAGATTCAACCATGCCACTAAGACGAGGAGGTAAGCCCCCGATTTTAATCATTTTTTTGCATTTTAGTTTTTTTGCATTTTAGGTTATTTTTTTGCATTTTCATGGGTTTTTTGAAATGTTTGTTTATGTATACAATTTTCTTGTTTTTTAGTTGGTTGTGAAGCTCAAAATCATACAAAACGTCAAAACATTCCTCAAAACCCTCCTCCAAACATAGATCCACCTCCTGTGGCTCCTTTTTCCCCACTGAACCAATAGAGAACACAAGATAATATCATTGGAAGAATCTAAGAAAATTAAATTGTCATTGAGAACCTTATTCAGACTATAAGACAAAATCATGCCACAAATCCATTTCGCATGACTTTAGCCAACACATTACAAACATTGATTGGCGAATTCAACTCCATAACCAACCAAATACATAGATGGAATACCTTTAGAGGTGATTGTAGGTAGTGGTATGCAGATAAATTATCCCATGTGGCCGTAAAAGACAAAAAAATGGAAAAGACCTCATTTTTGCATTATTTACTGACCCAAGAACCAATCCCCCATGATTACTTACAAATGGTTCCCAATCCATTGGTACCACGATGACCGAATCAAAAACAATTTTTGGGACCGATGGTGCGTGGTTTTGATTATCCACCATGCAACAACAATGAGGTTCCTCTTTAATTTTTGAAGAAATTATATTGCGAGTCATGCTTAATGAGGTCCCGAATTATTTTGACTTTTTTGACTTTTTTGGTCGAGGAGGTGGCTCTCAAGTAGACCCAGTGCACGCATGGTCAACCAAGGATCCCGCATGCCCCAAAACCCCCACTTCCTTCATTTTTACCTCCTACAAGAAGGAGGTTGTGGAGATTGACACACCGCATGCATTGAGGAGCTCACCGACACTCCGACCTAGCATAGTGACCGGATTGCATCCGGTGATGTTGGAGGAGGCGCCGGTTCTAGTGCACTACACCACTTTGGATCATGTGGTGTCATATGCACTACGGGAGAGACATCATTTTCTGGTTCACATGATTTCTTTTCTATAGATGAGATGCTTGGGGGATGTTTTGGGAATCAAAGCCGCACTGATATTGGTCTTTTAGAGGTAAATTTCAAATAAATATAAATATATATATATATATATATATATATATATATATATATATATATATATATATATATATATATAATAGTTTAATTCACATGTTTGAGATTTTAATATATATGTATTTGATTGTACATCATGTAAATACATGTAAAAAAATAATTTTTATTTTATTTTAAATGGCAAGAACTAGTGAAGGAAACATCCGGCGTCGACATGCTAACTAATGCATAATTGGGCATGTTTCAAACGTAAGTTTCAAGTTGTACAAACTAACATTTTAAATTTCATTTGATTGCACTAGATTATTATTATAATGTTTCACATGTATGTTGTACATATTAATATGTTTGTCTTTTATACATAGGAGCCTGGCAGGTCATCATCTACTCTGGGAACTAAGGCTACTGGCACGCCTCACATGAGTTTTACACAGGTTATTTTCTCTTTACACTTTGTTTCTAATTGTGGAATTTCACGTGGATTACATGCTTTGGACCTCTGTTATATGGTGCATAGTCATGTATATTTTAATATTGATTTGTACATGTTTTTGTATAGCTTATGACTGCGCAAAGAGACTCCTCCATATATGCAGATGTGGAGAGCTACTTTGTAGATCTGCCATAGCATCTCAGTAGATCCACTAAGCGAGGTACAATTTTCAAATTTGTTAAATTTTGGAGGTTCATTATTTCTTATTACTTAAATCTACAATATTAAATTTTGTATGTATGTGAAATATTTAATTTGAAAATTAATTATTTGTATGTAGCTTACCCCTCATGAGTCTACTATTGTCCCTGTAATGCGTCAACGACAAATTGATAGGGATCATGACATTGTGGTAAGATTTCACATGCATTTTAACTAAATTGTACAAGTTTCTAAATTTTGAATGTATTTTAAAATTTTGGGTGTTAAAAACTTGTTGTTTATGAATGTGCGAGGTTCGGTTACAAGTCTTGCTTAGAGATGCCTAGGACCACACGGATGAAATCAAGTGGCATCTCCCTCCACTACATCCCTGTGTCATGGACGTGCTTTATTATAGCGGGAAAAGAGAGGGAAGATGTTTCTTGAGTAGATTCATAGTCCACTGGATGCACATAGATATATATATGGGCCATCTGGTCCTAGTGAACATGTTTCTTCATATGGTCCATTGTATATATATATATAACCTTTATACGACCGCATGTGGTCTATATAAATTATGACACACTTAGTTTGAGATGTACACATGTTATGAACTTACATATTTTCATATACATGCGTCTGGAGCACACTTTGTTTGATTCTTATATATCCATATGTGTTGGTTTTTATAATGATATTACTTCTATATGTTTGATTCGATTTCATTGCATGTATGATATCCTTCTATGTATGTTTTCATAACCATTTATTAGTTCTAGATATGTATGTTTGATTTAAAATTAAAAACCGTGTCCCGAAGCACTACATGGTACAATTGTTAAGCAAACCTATTCCATTAAGCAAAACCATGCTAGGTGAACTACAAAAGGGAAATACGTAATTAATTTTTTTTCTTTTAAAGCTAACACTCATCTGTTGCATATCAACTAATGCGAACATTGATAGAAATAAGCGAGGTAGAGTTCATCTTGAACTATATGAATATAATGTTACTTATGGTGCAACATTGCATGGTAAAATTGTTAAGAAATTAAGGGAAGCATTTACATTGTTTTAGAGAAATTAAGGGAATCAATAGATGTACACACCTTATCTCTTTATAATTTGGTGCTATATGTCAATCAACTAAGAAGTTAAACATTCAATTTGATTATCGTTTAAATTAGATTCACTTCTCTCTTTCATTTTCATTTTTGTATCTTTCTTCTTGGACTTACCATCCTCTCTTTCCTTTTATTTGCTTGTATGTATTCAAGACTTCTTTCTTTCTCCTTCTTATTTTTCCATTGTTCACTATTTTTTCTCTTGACTTGTCTCTTGTTGCTTTGAATATCATGTCATATATATCTCCTCAAGCCTTTGTATTTCCTCATGTACAACAAATATTCACTTTGTCCTTCACTTTCTTAATTTATTGATCACAGCCATTACATGCTTTCCTCAAACTCAAATTTGACCTTTTCTCACAACTTTCCTCTTGTTTCCCATTTCATATTGAATGAGTACCTTTTTATTCTCTAAGAATTTCATTTTGCACTTCCTTTCTCCTCCATTATTCTTCTTTCGTGCTATGTTATCCATTATGAGAATTATTTTCTCTTCTTCATGTTTCTCGTGCATGGAAACTATTTTCATCTTATTCCTTCATAGGCTCTCAATTATTTTTTTCCTTCACTTCTTTTAGCATGCTTCATAAATGACTTGATTGGCCACTTCACTCTCCTTCTAAAATTCCATCTAAATATGCAAACTTGAAGCTACTTGCCTTAGCATTTTATTGATAACCTTATTCATATGTTCACATTCTCACCATACTATATTAGAAACAATGAATAAATGCATTTCATTCCTTTAACATGACTTACCTTTACTCACCACTTTTCACTAGTTCTTGCTTCACTAGAATTATGGCTCATTTAATTTCAACTCCATTTAGTATTCTTGACCTATATTCAAATACTTAATCCACTATTATAATAACAAGGGAATGATTTATTAATGTGAATCTTCAAAGAATGATAATTAGGGTATTAGATACCCATTAAGGGATGAAGAGTATGTAAAAAATTTCAAGGTAGCCAAGAGCATGACCATATTACAATGCAAACATAATGAGCATATAAGCACATAGTTGGGGCAGCAGAGGATGGAGAGAGATCACCACAATAACATAGCTCAAGAGAGCAAAGAAAGGACAGTGATGAAGCACCTAAGAGGACAGAGGCAAGTCCAAAGAGAACAAGAGAGATGGAAGGTAAACAAGTGACATTGAATGTTTTGAGTCCTAGGAAATGAATGGAGGTGAGGAGTGAGAAGTCATGCCTCAGGACGTCATGGCACCGAACAATGCACCGACACGTCTGGTGGTGGCCAAGTGAACACTATAGGAGGCATTTTTTGGTGAGAAACAAGGTCGTTGCTTCCGGGCTACTTCATTCGGGTGTAGTCCCTTAAGAGCCTTGAGACAAAAATATCGTTCAACTTCGACAAGTGACTACTCAAACTCCGTGGCACTTAGAGATGTCTCATCTGATCCAAAACCTCGGCGTAGGGATCCTATACAATAGCCTCTCTCATTTTTTTCCTTCCTAAATCAGTGCTTTCACTGCCCTAATGTTTGCAAACGTGTGAAATAGTGTAGTTCGAGCCAGTGTAAGGTTGTCAAACGCTATATTTTGAGAACGGTGGGTCGTCGCCTTTGAACCGAGTGCACCAAAACATCTAGGTGGATAGGTGAACACTAGAGGAGGTGGTGTTTTAGTGTGTGACAAGGTCGTTGCTTCCGGGCTACTTCGTTCGGGCGTAGTCCCTTAAGAGCCTTGAGACCAAAATATTGTCCAACTTTGACGGTGACTACTCAAACTCCGTGGCACATAGAGATGTCTCGTCTGATCCAAAACCTCTATGTAGGGACCCTCTACAATAGTCTCTCTCTCAGTGTTTTCCTTCTCCTATTTATGATCTCGCTGCCCTATTGTTTGCAAACGCACGAAATAGTGCGGTTCGAGCCGATGTAAGATTGTCAAACGCTATATTTCGCAAACGGTGGGTCGTGGAAAAACCTGACTACACTAACACATCCGGGTGGCTAGGTGAATGCTAGAGGAGGTGGTGTTTTGGTGTGCAACAAGGTCGTTGCTTCCAGCTACTTCGTTCGGGCGTAGTCCCTTAAGAGCCCTGAGACCAAAATAGTGTTCAACTTCAATAAGTGACTACTCGAACTCCATGACACCTAGAGATGCATCATATAATCCAACACCTCAGCGTATGGACTCTCTATAATAGCCTCTCTCAATTTTTCCTTCCCAGATCGGTGCTCTCTCTGCTATTGTTTGTAAACGCGTGAAATAATGCGGTTCGAGCAAGTATAAGGTTATCAAACGCTATATTTTGCAAATAGTGGGTTGTGGCACCAATCAACTACGCCAACACATCTGGGTGGCCAGGTGAACACTAGAGGAGGTGGTGTTTTAGTGCGTGACAAGTTTTTTTCTTAGAGCTACTTCGTTCGGGCGTAGTCCCTTAAGAGCCCTAAGACCAAAATATCGTTCAACTTCGACAAGTGACTACTCGAACTCCGTGGCACCTAGAGATGTCTCATCTGATCCGACACCTCGGGTAGGGATCCTCTACAATAGCATCTCTCGGTTTTCCTTCCTAATCATTGCTCTCACGCCCTATTGTTTGCAAACGCGCGAAATAGTGTAGTTTGAGCTAGTGTAAGGTTGTCAAACGCTATATTTTGCAAATGGTGGGTCATGGCACCAAAACGAATGCACCGAAACATATAGGTGGCCAGGTGAATGCTAGAGGAGGTGGTGTTTTGGTGCGCGACAAGGTCGTTGCTTCCGGGCTACTTCGTTCGGGCATAGTCCCTTAAGAGCCCTGAGACCAAAATATCATTCAACTTCGATGGGTGACTACTCAAACTCCATGGCACCTAGAGATGTCTCATCTAATCCAAACCTCGGTGTAGGGACCCTCTAAAATATCCTCTCTTGGTTTTTTCCTTCTCATATCGGTGCTCTCACCGTCTATTGTTTGCAAACACGTGAAATAGTGCGATTCGAGCCGAGTGTAAGGTTGTCAAATGCTATATTTTGGAAACGGTGGGTCGTGGGCACTGAATCAATGTGCCCACATGTCCAGGTGGCTAGGAGAACACTATCGGAGGTGGTATTTTGGTACGCGACAAGGTCGTTGCTTCCAGGCTACTTCGTTCGGGCATAGTCCCTTAAGAGCCCTGAGACCAAAATATCGTTCAACTTCGACAAGTGACTACTCGGACTCCATGGCACCTAGAGATGTCTCGTCTGATTCAATACCTCAAGGTAGGGACCCTCTACAATATCCTCTCTCAATTTTTTCCTTCCCGCATCGTGCTCTCTGGTGCCCTATTGTTTGCAAACGCGTGAAATAGTGTTGTTCGAGCTGTGTAAGGTTATCAAACACTATATTTTGTAAATGGTGGGTCATGGCACCAAACCGATTGTGCCAAACACATCTAGGTGGCAAGGTGAACACTAGAGGAGGTATTTTTTCGATGCACGACAAGGTCGTTGCTTCGTGCTACTTCGTTCGGGCATAGTCCCTTAAGAGCCCTGAGACCAAAATATCATTCAACTTTGACGGGTGACTACTCGGACTCATGTGGCATCTAGAAACATCTCGTTTGATCCGACACCTCAGCCTAAGGACCCTCTATAATAGCCTCTCCTAGTTTTTTCCTTCCCAAATCGGTGCTCTCGCTGCCCTATTGTTTGCAAATGCACAAATAGTGCGGTTCGAGCCATCAAGGTTGTTAAAACGTTATATTTTGCAAACGGTGGGTCGTGGCACCAAACCGAATGCACCGATATGTCTAGGTGGCTAGGTGAATGCTAGAGGAGGTGGTGTTTTGGTGTGCGACAAGGTATTTTCTTCCGGGCTACTTCGTTCGGATGTAGTCCTTTAAGAGTCCTAAGACCAAAATATAGTTCAATTTCGACGGGTGACTACTCTGGACTCCGTAGCACCTAGAGACATCTCATAGGTACCCTCTACGAGATCCAACACTTCAACATAGGGACCCTCTACAATATCCTCTCTTGGTTTTTTCCTTCCCAGATCGGTGCTCTCGCTGCCCTATTATTTGCAAACACGCGAAATAGTGTAGTTGGAGCCGTGTGTAAGGTTCTCAAACGCTATATTTTGAAAACGGTGGGTCGTGGCACCTTTGGTGATCATGCCACCGATGACATGTAAGAGTGGCCAGGTGAACACTAGAGGAGGTGGTGTTTCGGTGTGTAACAAGGTCGTTGCTTCCGGGCTACTTTGTTCGGGCGTAGTCCCTTAAAAGCCCTAAGACCAAAATATCATTCAACTTCGACGGGTGACTACTCGGACTCGGGGCACCTAGAGACGTCTCGTCGATCCAAAACCTCAGCCTTAGGACCCTCTACAATAGCCTCTCTCAGTTTTTTTCTTTCCCAGATCATTGCTCTTGTTGCCCTATTGTTTACAAACGCGTGAAATAGTGCAGTTTGAGCCAGTGTAAGGTTGTCAAACGCTATATTTTGCAAACGGTGGGTCGTGGCACCAAACCGATTGTGCACACATGTAGGTATGGTCTTGTAAACACTTGGGGAGGAGTCATTTCAATTCTCTAAGCACTAGGTGCTTCTAGGCTACCTCCTCTGGAGCCAAGAACCCCCTCCACGGGTACATAAATCGTTGTTAATTGCTTCTCTTTTCTTGTAAAACAATGAAAGCTTCTCTTAGCTTCAAGAATTTAAAATTCTCTACTAACAGTGCCAACCACGTGAAGGTGGAAGCTTTTCTAGCACCACTAACCTGAACATAAAAGTGTTAGTCAAAGAAATTTAAGTTTCAAATCAAAACCATACTAGATATATACAAAATACACAAAAATAAAAATAACATATATGAACTTAAATCTATCTAACTAACAAATTTATATATATCAAATAAATTATATATACCAGACATGAGCATTGTAAATTCATTCCAATGAACCATCAAGATCGGATCTACTCTGAATAGCGGACAAGATTGCTTCATGATCTGACTCTCAAACCTTCCAAAGAATCTTGTTATTAGGCCTTCCTTGATATCTATACAATTGAATATTTGTCGCTAGAACTAGATGCGAATATAAGATTATTTTCCTATGTGTCTCAAAGTCTTCAAACACCCAAACAGAGGAGTTTTTAATGGATACCATCGAAGCCAAGTTCCAGTAACTACCACTTGACCATGTAGGATACTCAATATCTTTTCCATCTATAATAGGAGAAGTCAACTTCTTTCTTTCCTCGATGCAATGACATAAGAAATAGTCTGTTCCTTCTTCATTGTCTTCTATCGCAATAACTGCAAACACATGTCCTACAAAAAAACAAAGGTTGAACAACTCAAATTTAAATTACATATTAAAATTTCAATGGACATAACTCAATACAAAAATTAAATAAATAACCATAAATACCTTGTCGTACCAAAATTAAAATTTCCTCAAAGTCCTTGGATGTTGCAACTTCATCCCCGAAACAAGTCGTAATTCTGTGGAGGTTGATAACTAGGAAGCGAGTTAGAGGCCTATAAATCCATCCATCCACCCATTCTTGTGAATCACACTCAAGATGACAAATTCAATACAAGATGCACAAAAACATGTCAAATTTTTTGTCCATACGGCCCACAAGTAGCGTCGAGCTACAAAATGAGTGCATATCATTGGACCTAGTGAGTGTCATATAATCCTCATAGTTTTCAATTTTTGTTCCTTTATCAACCAAAAATATCTCGTGAACTGTGGAATTTTCTTGAGAACCTCGAGGCCATATTTTCAATACACCATTGCACTATACTCTTTTGCATCTTTTAATTTAGCACCATATTTGTACTTCAACTCTTCTCTTGCAAGAGCTCTTCTCACACATGCCCCCGCATCGCCATGCTCTCCTTTTCCATGTCCAACCTCGGTGAAAATCTAAATATGTTACACACCCATCTTGACGTGCATTTTACTCATCCAATAAAACATTCATGCATTCTTAAACTGAGATGTGTAATTATCGACCATAAATAATTTTATTTGAAGTGGATGTCCCTATCGAAAAGTTTCCATAAAATAACTGAAAACCCTTGCACAAATTCGGAAGAATGAGTACGACCATCATAAAGTAGTTCTCTCTTAAAAAAATTGATCATTCTCTGTCTTTGTCGGAGAATGTAAAAATGCTATATGCACAAAAATGGAAACTTGTAATGAGTTGTAATATTGCGATTGAATCTCCATTTGTGGTTGCAATGTGTAATTCTCTACAAAATTGACCACTTTGAAACAATAGTACCAATAGAAATGTGTCTTGCATATCTTGAATTGTTCATCCAACCATCGAGCTCTATGTGTATGCCTAGCATACTCATAAACAATTTCATCCTTATATTTTCTCAAAAATTAGAAAACAGACATTTGTTCTGTAACTAGCTCACACCATTTAGACTCTTTTCCATATTTCAACTGGTATGCAACTGATTTATATTTATCAAACTCAACTAAATTATGTCCTATTGTACCTTCAATTTTCTCATGGATGCAACTTTCCAATTTAGATAATCCGCCACATGTACTACAACTTCCATTTAAACAATCCTGACTATAAAAAAATTGTCCAACTTCTTTTTCACAAAATATAGTAGGAATGAAATCCCTAGAAGATATTGGTGGAACTTGAACACCACATTCCGATAACATAGTTTCAAAATGAAAAATAGAATGAATACGTAAAAATTTAGCATAATGCATCGCAAATTCAACATGTTGCCTACAATAACAAGTGGTGCGAGCGTGGTTGATTTTCACATAGAATGGTTTCAACATTTCAAAAAATGTTGACTAATTTTAATTTCCAGATTCTCTTGTTCAAACTTATGAAAAAATTGAGTTTGAGTCATATCTAAGAATGCTTTGGATGTGGTTTACGATTAGTAGAACCAACTCTCCGTTTTATAGCATCTCTTGTATTAGGTGAAACTCTAGTGTTATCATGCCAAAATTGAATAATTTCTCTTATAGCATCGAAATTATTTTTGTCCTTACGCGGTGCTTTAGCGAAAAATGCTCAAAAATCGGTGTTATTGAGTGATTGAAGGATATTACGTCTTTCAATTGCTTTCATTAGAGTTTTTCGATTAACTTGTAACATTCACTTGTTTGCATAATGAAACATTATTTTTTATTGATTCACTTAAAATACTAGTAGCAAGTACACGACACACAATATTACTATCCCTAGTCCGTCTCTTGACACCCACAAGTGTGATATGCATCATGAAGGTTTTCAACAATTGTAGAGGTTTGACCACGTATATTAGATGTTTCAATCCTAAGGTGTTTAATGTAGGTCTCATTTTAATCAATTTCATCAAACTAACCAACAATCGACATCTTTGGGAATCATTTAAAATCTCAAAATGATTATCCCAAATTTCAATGGCTTTTCTTCTATTTGTTGTTCGAAAGTTTGTTAGACATTGGTTTCAAAATGTTTTCATTAATTTCAATAAAAAATTTAGGTTTCTTACGTAAAATCCTAGGAGGTTTTTTCAAATTTTACTCGCCTGTCTACGCTTTCAACATGAATTTCCTTATTCAATTTTCATTGTCTCCTTCAATTTCAACATTTGCTACATCATGAGTATTTAATTCTTCTTCACATTGATAATAAAAAACATCTTCATCACGAGTATTTAATTCAACTTCAATATTGGCCAGGTAGAAACATTACCTAGTTCTTCATTGCTGACAATAGTTAGGGTTGAAGATGAACCTCTTCTTGATTCATGAAGATTCCGCATTCACTCGGCATTTTGAATTTTGTTGGCCTCTAATTTTCTTGGTGTTTTTTACTTAATGACTTCCTTTTTGACTTCGTTTCTTGTCTCCCATGATGTTTTGCTTCGTGATAATAAAAACATGCGAAAAAAGATAGAATTTCGCATTAATTCATACGGTAAGGTCGAGAGTAAAAATCACATGGTAATTCGACATTGGGATGTGTGTAAATATGATTTATGAACCGTGAGCGCGCTTTATAAACCGCGATCATGCTTTATAAAGTATGCTTGTGGTTTGTGTTAAAAAAAGAACGATCACGCTTTATAAACCGCGATCACGGAATCTATCTGCCAAACCTAAGCCTCGGGAAATCTTTGTTTTTCCCCAACCAAAGCTATGGAAGGTCGTTATGAAGTGTAAAAGGTAAAAAACCTCAAATTTGCTCTTCCAAAGACTTGAACCATGCTAAAAAAATTTAAAATATTTCATAAAAATGGTGCCATCGCGTAGGGGAGAATTTGTTAGCTTCAGTAGAAATATTGATTTAAAGTGAATAGAATAAGATAAATATCATTTTATAATTTTTTACTAACAATAGGTCTTTAAGAAATTTTTCCCGTGAATGTTCATGTCTACGTTTAAGACTGTAACTTTTGTTTCGCTTATCAAAATGTGATAAAACTTATACCATCCCAAGCGTGGACAAATTTTATACAAGTTAAAAAAATATATTTGATTTTGATATTTTTGATATAGTTATGGCGAGCAACGGAAAGCGCTCCGTTTTCTAAATATTTTCATACCACTTTCACGGAAAAAATCATTAAAAAAATATTGCTCAAAAAAATACAAAATAAAATCCATCCCAGGATAGACAACTACATCCAACGTTTCACCAAAGGAAAAAAATAACAAGATTTGGTCATCCAAATGCGGGCAAACAACTACACTCTTATAAGTTTTTTCAAAAAAAACCAAGTCATATAATTTTAAGTGTTTAATATAGCTAAACTTGTTCGTTTTTTAAAAAATTAGTATTTTAAAAACTATATTCCGAATGCTACGATTCATATTTATATAATTTTTTCTAATTTTGAGTGTGTATATTGCTAATAATCCCCACAAGTTGAGATTTTGTTGTTTTTTGCAATATGACGTCCACGGATGACCCCATATTTATCCATCAACTTCCTGCACTTACCCATTCAATGTAAATGAATTATTGTCAAACCACATCCACCAATGTCACACATCTATAAAAGTTGAGCTAATCATAAATGTATCCACCACATGGAGTGCCCAATAAAATATTCATACCCACACCATTTTGTATATGCTTGAAATCTCTTTTTCAATGGCGGCCAATTTACCAAACCCCAAAAGAGATCTAGAGAACTCGGACTCAAGCAACAAACCATTGTGTTATTAGGTAGAGATCGACTAACAAACCCACTAAGAAAAAGTGGTCATAACCCAAATAAGTAAGTACGAGTTCAAATCCTTAACAATGGCGGATGAATAGTGAACCGAGCTTCAGGGATTTTTTCAAGGAAAATAATGTAAAATGATGATAACACGGATAGTATAGAGCTCTCTCAATTGAAACTATGCGAGGAGTTAAGATAAATACAAATACCCGAAACCCATGGATGGTATTCAAACCACATACCTAGTCCATGCATCGAGATCTTAAGTTCAAGTCAAATCCATTCATCATTTTCTCCATGAAGCTCAACCCAAGTAAACAGATCTACATGAAGGACCCTTAAATCGAACCATTCGAAGGAGGGATAGGAAAAGTGAGGGGGACTCGTGAAATGAACCTCACAGCAATGTGAGCCAAACCAAACAATGATATAGCATGTCAGGGTAAGATGAACTAGCGAGTGCATAGCTCAAGTAAGTAGCCAACCCTCTCTAAGTACAGCCCCAAAACACAAATATGCATATCAAAATCAATGAAAATAGATCATATTTGCTCAAAAATGGCAGCTAAAAAGCACAAGACATGTCCTTAGGAAAGGTTAAACAACACCCACAGTTTTCACATTTGCATACACGTCTACTAGAGCATTTGTAACTACAACATCTGACAAAATTTCTCTATCTTTTATGCTTTGTTGGACATCCATACCCTATTCAAACTCACTCATATTTTGGCACGGAGCCGCAGAGTATGCCAGAGTATGCAAGAAAATGTAAACTAATCACGTTAGAGACCCATTTGTTGCATAGGTGAAACCCCGTGACTCAGTATTGAGAGTATACCCATGTCTTCTATACACTATCATGTCTTTCCCCTCGGCCGAAACCATCCAAAGAGTGCTAAATTTTCAACATTGGCCCAAGTTTCACATGATTAGTGCCTTTGGATTCTCAATTAAGTGCTTGCATGACTATACAAGGAAAAGGACAAGTCTGCAAATCATTTTGGACGCCCATACATTTGTCAAGGAGGCCATGCGACTTCACATGGAGTCTATTATTTTTTCTACCCACTCCCACGTCTAAACCAATAAACCACCACATTCACTCACCCTCTCTGCTAACTCCATTAATTGTATTTTTCTTCTTTTTGTTAACTTATCTATTTATTTATTTTATTTTACTATAAGAAGGCGAGTAAGGGGCATTACACCAAGAAAAAAATCAAATTTTAGAAATCTTCCTACCATTTTTGTATAATTATAATCCAACAAAACAATGCTACATCAATACATTTCATACTTTGTTAGAGATACATTTTTTTCTCATGAATATTGATTGTACATTAATCAATTGAGTCTTCACTAATTAATTAAAATATCCATCCAAACCGTTAAATTTTATGAGATCATTAAAATTCTAATTGAATATACAAAATTTTAGAAAAGAAAAGTATTGGATAAACATAAATAAAGAACTCACTATACAGGCAAGCTTACATTTCTCTAGAAAATGAATCACACCTTCCAAGCTTAAAACCTTGAAATTCAACCTTCAATATTCAACTCCCTTGCAAAATATTAAATCCACTCTTTGTAGTTTAATGTATATTTGTATGAAATTAAAAAATAAAACTGATTTAAAAACAAAACTAATACATGTTTCTTTTTTACCAATGATATATTGATATATTTTTGTTATTTAGATCTCAAATTTTCAATTTTCATCTATATTAATTGTCATAAATCTAATAAATACATAATATGTATCATTATATTTAATAAACTAATTTTTAAATTATTTTAAATTGAATATAATAAAATTTAGAAATGTATATATATATATATATATAAACACACACAGATATATACACTTACATAGAGTTAAAATTTTAACTTACATGTCATTTTAACGTTTAAATTATATTTTCACAAGTTAACCATAGTGATCAGATTTTTAAAAAAATATAAATGCCTTGCAAAATCAAACATTGGTTGTGATAATGACAAGTTCTAATCAAGACAAAATAGATTTGACGTGAAATTTAGAAAGAGATTCCTTGTTTGACCCAAAATATCAAAGACAACAATTTGTTTGTGTTGAAATTATGGATGAGACCTGCTTTCTCTTCTTCGGCAATATACACTTTTCCCAATTGTATTTTTTTGTTGTGCTTATCAACTGTTTCAATGCCAATTTTATATACATTAGCATTCAACTGTGGAATAATATTTTCAGAGAGATTGAATGGAGTTGGTCGTGGAACTTATGCAAAAGCCATCGAAGCAGGTATTTTGCCTATTTTTTTAAATGTATGATTCGCTGATATCTATAAATTAAGGTTGCTACGTTCTCTAGCTCTCAATAAAACTTAGTGCATAAAACTTACTATTTTGTATGTTTGATAAACCAAAACCTTGCTGTGATTTTCCTTCACCTTTCGATTTTATTTTGTTGTGGTGGCGTATTAAGTGGTGATATTTTTCAGTCACGTCTTCCATATATATTCCAATAGGAACAACAGCTAGTGTCTAACACATGCGTCAGATCATCGAAGGCTTAAGAGCTTGTTTGTGACTAAAAACAGATTCAATCATTTCAATCAGAACCACCCATGTGACAGTCCAAGTAAGATTTTCCTAGAAGCTTTTCCAGGTCAACTTGCAACGCCGCCCACTAGCTTCTTGCAGGTACATAAGTCTGCACACTACCTTTTCTTCGTTGGAGATAAGGGAGAGGAGCCAATAGTGGAGCATGGACCAATAATGGTGAGGGTATTTGTGAAGTGAGTGACTAGTACATGTACATTTGTCATTCAACATTTGAAAAAAAAGTAGCTAATAAAATGTGTCACATCAAATCACATCAAAGAATCACCCAATCACATGATGCCACATAAGTGGAAAAAAATGCATGACATAATGCCCTACTAATGGTCCACCATTTTTTCCTTTGTATGGAAAACTACTTGATTTAAATCCATTTAAAAACCACTTTCCATAAAATAAAAATGCTCAAAAAAAAAGTATTTAGATTAAGAAAAAAAAATCTATTAAAGGTTTTTCTTTTTTCTAAATGTGATGTAATATTTATATGTAGGGGTGTACAACTATTGGCTCCTCTCCCTTATAATCTCGATTCTCAACCATCACAATTAACAATGACCTCTTACAACCGGGAAATTCTCGACAAATGCAGATTTAGGCAAAAGGGAAAAAAAGATCCACATTTAGTGAATGTTCTTAGATTTGATTATGACATTCTCTTTAAATTCCTGGAAATGAATTTATGTTTGTATCTACTTCCCACATGCACTAGTTTTACAATTAATTTTTAAATTTGATGTTTTATCAGTATGTGCTTTGCATTTTTGTATGTAAGAGAGGAAGAGAGAAAAGAGAAGTAAGTGGGAAGAAGAGAAAATACAGAGCAAAGAAGCTCTATTGTAATGTTCCGTAAAACTAATAAATATGCTACTAGTTTTTATTTCTTTCATGTGCTATGCATTTTGTGTCTTGTTTACTACATTGCTGCAGTTTAATTTACCCATTTTATTGCTTCCGGATGTAATCCGAGTCTATTGTGTTCCTCTCCTGCCTCTTTCCTTCAATTGGGATCGAGTAGAAGGTTTCAGTTGTCAAGTTTAAGTTATTTTGCTTCCAGATCTCTTAAGATTTTATTGATAGCCATTAACAACGTCCACATCTAGAGAACCTTTGTCTAGTCTGCAGACTCCACATTTTAATAGAGAAAATTAAATATTGGTCCTTGACTATGAAAGCACTTTTTAGATCCCAGGATGTTTGGGATATTGTTGAGAATGGGTATGCAGAACCCACAAATGCGTAAAACATTCAACGCTCTCACACAAGAAGAAAAAATAGTTCTTTTGAAAGAACAAAGGAATAAGGATGGAAAATCCCTCTTCTACATCCATCAAGCTATGCATGAGAGCATTCTTCCCAGAGTTTTAGCAGAAAACCAAGAAAAGAATGCATGGGAAACACTCCAAGTCGCATATCAATGTAAGGATAAAATTAAACCAAAGAAAACTTTAGTTACTTAGAAAATATTTGAGAATCTAAATATGAAAGAATAAGATTCTATAGAATCATTCTTTACACATGTTGTTGGGATTGTAAATCAAATAAAATTACATGGGGAAACCATAGAAGATCAAAGGATAGTTGAAAAAATCCTTAGATTTTTACCTGTTAAGTTTGATCCTTTAGTTTTTGCTATAGAGGAAACTAAGGATTTGAGTCAGATGTCAATAGATGAATTGCATGCCTCCTTGATAAACTATGAAAGAGACCAAATAGATCACATATAGCCATAGAAAATGCATTCTCATCTCAAGCTTCTATAAGTTGTGGAAGAGGTAGAGGAGGTAAATTCACTCCTAGAGGAAGAGGAAGAAATACAATTAGAGGACGCAACATCAGCAATTCAAGCGAAGGTGGAAGAGGACATGACCATGATCAATAACATGGTTATAATCATTCATCCAAATATAGTTAATGTCATTATTGCAAAAAGTATGGACACTACTCTTTTGAATGTAAGAAGAAACAATATGATCAAGGAAAATAAAATCAGAATCAGCCTGAAATTTCTACAAAAACTTCTATGTTTATTGCATGCACAAATATTATCAAGTGATTTCCACAAAATTGTAAATTGAATGTAATATGGTTCAAGAAATTCCACATGATATTTGGTATTTAGATTCAAGTTAGAAGCAATCACATGTTTGGAAATCTAGAGTTATTTTCTAGTTTGGATAAATTAGTAACCTAAAAATGTTACTCTTGGGAAGAATAATCAAGTGAATGTAATGGGAAAAGGGACTTCAAATTTAATAAAAAGGGGGAGTAAAAGGTCATTAATAATTTTTCTATGTTGTTGGTTTTGAAAGCAGAGTAGGAGATGGATATCGAACAAAGACAAGACAGTAATAATATTCGAATGTATATAATGTGTATAACAAGCACCACAATAAATACAATGCTGAAACGGTTCATGAAGGAGAATAGTCCTCACAGAAGGAGAACAGCTTACAGCACCTAACTGCCACGTATGCATAACTACTAATACTAAACAATGTATTAGATATTGCTAACATTCCCCCCTTAATACATTGTTCCTACAAACATACATTTCCTGATAATAGGTCCCCCCCTTAAAGAGAACACCACAAAGAGGGTCTTCACACGAGCATGTGCCTACATGGTCTCACATGGTTTTTCTAAGGTTGACCAGAAACCTAGAGGGACAGGAACACTTTCCGACTGTTCACCTCGGTGGTTTTACAGGATTACCACGAACCAAGAGGATTTTACCTTAGAGGTTTTACAGCGTATTTCATGAACCCAAGAGGATGATACCTCGGTGGTTTTACAGGATTACCACGAACCCAGGGTGAGTACCATGTGTTGCTTTCAAGGTGCTTTTCTGCTCCCCACGATGCTCTTCAATTAGAAGGTCCCAAATAGGAAAATTCGTACCATTTTTACTTTATTGAATAACAAAACAACATGAACACGACACAAAATCAAAAACTGAAATAAACAAGCTAAAAATTGAGGAATAGGTCCTCAATACCTTATTCGCCACAAGATCTGTCTTCGCGCCTCATCGCTTGTGGCTTGCAAGAGGTCACTGGATTTCCTCCAGCCTCCATTATCCTCCATCCTCCCGTATGTGTGCTTATGGTACTAGAGTTTCTGCCTTAGACTTGTGAGCACTCTCCATCAAGCCTCGTGTGTTCTTGAAAACATTACCCTTCCGGTGGACATCAACAACCAAATTTTTATCATCCAATAAAGCCCTAAATGATCTCATCGGGTCACCTAGATCCATACTATAGTCCTTTCCTTTTGCATCCTTATTGTAAATATATTCCTCGTTTATCTCAATGTGCTTCAACACCCGTAAGGACAACAAGAAAAATTTGTGCATTACTTCACAGCGGATTCTGCAAGACATGTTACTTGTAGCTCCATGTTTGGCACACACAACCACCATACTACTCCATGAAATCACATCTCTTGAATACATTTGATTAAACACTTTTAATGCAAACGCTATCTCAAAAAAGTTTGAATACACATCAAGTAGAGAATTAGTCATCGAAATATTGATAAACTGACAAAGGAAACTATATTGTTCCAAAGTTCCAAATGGAGTGTATTCTAACAACATGCTCATCACAGCAACAAAATCGGTCTTCAATTCCTCCAATTGCACTTGATGAAAGAGAACTAGAGGCTCATTAAGACACTTATGGACAACATATCTTTCAGACATTATGTCAAACACTTCGCTTGCATACTGTAATTGCTCATATTTGGTATAAAAATTGACATGATTTGTTGGGTAGTTATTTAATGCAGTTACATACCATAACTGTCATACACCACTACACATTCTAGTATGTAATCTCGATCCCTTCATTGTTCTTTGGATCTGACGTGCTCCTCCTTCTTCCTGCGCAATCACCGAGTCCTAGAATGCGGTATAGGAGGTTTGAGAACAGGAGCCTATTTGTGATCCTTACTCTATTGCAATGCGGATTTGTTAAAAAAATGTTTAGTCATTTCTTTTATCACATAAGACAAAAAGAAAAAAAACAACAAAACTATTATGGCGAAATGTGTCCGTGGCTGCTCCTGCCACAGAATTCCGAGTTTACCCTCCTTTGATCTTAGTGCTCAGAATAATTCTTCTCTACCTCTCAGATAAAAACAAAAAACTCAATCTAGTTCAGAACCGGACGAGATTAAACTAATCTGTCATCCTCCTTGGCGTCTTAGCGCTATCATCTCTTCTGGTCGCTACATCTTCTCCTTCTCACGTTTCTGCCTCCTTTGGACACATCCCGGCTCTCCCGATACCAATGAAAGCAGGAGCAGGAGATAGATACAGAACAACACAAGACAGAATAATATTCGAATGTATATAATGTGTATAACAAGCACCACAATAAATACAATGCTGAAACGGTTCGTGAAGGAGAATAGTCCCACAGAAGGAGAAACGATTCTGACACCTAACTGCCACGTATGCATAACTACTAATACTAAACAATGTATTAGATATTGCTAATGTTTAAAACATAATTTAATGAGTATTGGACAATTGGTACATAAGTGATACAAAGTTTACATTTAATATAATGACTACATGATTTTGGACAAGGATCCTAGCACTCAATTGATTGAAAAAGTGAAGATGAGTAGTAATAGAATGTTTCCTTTGATTACAACCCGAAAAAAGGAAAAAATAGATCTATTTGTAGCAAAATGAGGAGCTCACTTGGTAACCAAGTCCCGAGACAAGAAAAATCATTCCATCATTGAGTCATATGCTCAAGTAGTTGAGTCTTGCACTCAGAAAGTGATTCCTACACCAATGCAAGTTCGCCTTATGCTAAGCTAAATGAGTCATTCACTAAGTCATGTGCTAATGTAAATCAGGTTTGCGCTAATGTAAGCGAGTCCTACACTAATTCTTGTGCTAATACAAAGTCTTGTGCTAAAGGAATCCATTCATCCTTTCAATCAATTGTGAAATATGAATCATGGTTTTGGCATCTTAGGTTTAAACATTTAAATTTTTGAGGTTTGAATTTATCAGACATAGAGAATATGGTTAAAGGTTTTCCATTGATTCAAAAACTAGAAAGAGTATGTGAAGGGTGTATTTTGGGAAGCAACATAGAGATTCTTTCCCAGTTGGTAAATCAGCAAGAGCAAGTACACCTCTTGAGATAGTACACTCAGATTTATGTGGACCCGTGCAAACAACTTCTATTAGAGGTTTTCCATATTTTATGACATTCATTGATGATTATACAAGGAATACATGGGTATATTTTTTGAAACATAAATCTGATGCATTTGGAGTCTTTCAACAGTTCAAGGCTCTTGTGGAGAAGCAAAGTGGCTACTACATCAAGGTATTAAGAAGTGATAGAGGTGGTGATTATATTTCTAATGTTTTTCTAAATGTTTGCAAGCTACATGGTATTCACAAATGGTTTATATCCCACTACACACCTCAAAAAAAGGGTGTGGTTGAAAGGAAAAATATAACCATCATGGAAATGGCAAGGAGTATGTTGAAGTTAAAGCATTTACCAAATGAATATTGGGTTAAAGCAATAGAAGAATTGTTGTTTATATTTCAAATAGATGTCCAACTAAAAGCGTAAGGAATATGATTCCTCAAGAGGCTTGGAGTGGTAGAAAGCATAGTGTTACACACTTCAAAGTATTTGGATGTGTTGCATATGCTCATGTTCTTGAAGAGATGAGAAGGAAGTTGGATAATAGAGGTGAGAAGTGTATCTTTGTTGGGTATTCAAAAGATACAAAGGCTTACAAGTTGTTTAATCCAAGTACTAGAAAAGTTATAATCAATAGAGATGTACAATTTGTTGAGAATGAAGCATGGGATGGAAGTGTAGAAAAAATAATAAGTATAGTAGTAGTTGATTCACATGATGATATGGGTGATGAAGTGTTAGAACAACAAGGTATTCCTCAAGAAATACCTCCTTCCACTCCCTGGACATACACCACAAGTTGTAGCATAAGCTACGCCTCCATCTACAACAAGGAGATCTTCAAGAAATCAGAATTTTACAGCTTGGGCAGCAGATTTCACCAAAAATACTAGCCATGATGCCTTCAAAAATTAGTCTAAAAACTCAATTGATAGTAGTAGTTCATCAAATCTTACATTCGTAAGTTTTTTACACCGAAAAATAAGGATTTTAAGAGATATTTTTGAATATCGATTTTAATTTTGAAACAAAAATTTTTTTCTCTCTTTTTTCTTTTATTTTCGTAGTTGTTGATCCGATGTATTATTATGAAGTGGTAAAAGATTAAGCATGGGCGAAGCTATGGATGAAGAGATTTAAGCAATTGGGAATAATAGAACTTGGGAGTTGGTAGATCATACTCAATGAAAGGACGCTATATATAAGTCTAAAATGAATTTACAAAACTAAACATGAAATGGATGGTAAATTTTTGAAGCATAAGGCAAGATTGGTTGCTAGAGGTTTCACTCAGTAGCTTAGTAGTGATTACAATGAAACATTTTCTTCTATAGCAAATTTGGATACGGTAAGAACCATTCTGCCCATTACAGCTCAAAATAAGTGTCTATTTTTCAAATGGATGTAAAATAATAATTTTTAAATGGTTATCTTGAAGAAGAGGTTTATGTACACTAGCCAAAAGGATATGAAATTTCAGGTCATGAATAAAAGGTATACAAGCTAAAAAATGCGCTTTATGGATTCAAGCAAGCTCATAGAGCATGGTATAACCATATTAATTCTTATTTAATAAAAAATAGTTTCAATACATGTAGCATAAAACCTACTTTATATATCAAAATGGATGAGAAATGTAAAATTTTGATTGTGTATCTTTATGTAGATGATTTAATTTTCGCATGAGACCTTTATGAAAGAGTTTGAAATGACTGACATTGATATCATGAAATACTTCTTATGAATAGAAGTTAAGAAATTAGCTGAAGGTATTTTTATTTCTCAATCAACGTATCCAAATGATGTATTGAAAAGATTTAATATGTTGAGACGTTGTAAACCATTGCCTACACTAGTTACTACAGGGCTGAAGTTGAGAAAGGAAGATAGTGGTTCATTTGTTGATCCAAGATTGTTTAAAAGACTTGTTGGTAGTCTCATGTACTTGATGGTCACAAGGCCTGACATTATGTATGGTGTGAGCCTTATTTCAAGGTTAATGGGTTCTCCAAAAGACTCTCATTGGAAAGATGGAAAAAGAATACCGAGGCAAGATGTGTTTAAGCTCATTAAATACAAAGACAAATATCGTGTTGGCGGCCTTGATGATAAGAAAAGTACATTTTTTATTCTTTTCATTTTGGAACATGGGTAGTATCATGGGATTCAAATAAACATCCCATTGTAACTCTTTCTTCAAGAGAGAAGCGAGTATGTGGTCAGAATTGGTGCGACATGTCAATCCGTATGGATGGGGCGAATTCTAGATGAGTTGATGCATGAACAAGAAGAAGAAGAAAATATTTACCGTGATAATAACTCATTCATTTTATTATCTAAAAATATTGTTTTTCATAAAAAGAGCAAACACATAGACACTAGACACCATTTTGTAAGAGAACTGCGGTAAATAACAAGGAAATATGTCTAGCATTTTGTACATCACAAGATCAATTTGCTGATATTTTTACTAAGCCATTGGGAAAAGATGCATTTTAATATCTAAGAAGTTGTTTGGGTGTCTATGCTGAAGATGAAGTGAAGAATGGAAGATCGGGGGAAAGGTAGCAACAACTATGGAGATAGTACAAAACTTTCTTAGAAAGATGACATCTAGTTGAGATTAAAAGGGAGTGCTAGAGATATAATCTTAACCACCACAATTAACACCGACTTTGACAAATGGGAGATTCTACCAAAAGCAGATTTAGGTAAAAGGGAAAAATATTTGCATTTAGTGAGTGTTCATGTTTTATTATGAAATTCTCTCTAAATTCTAGAAATGAATTTATGTTTGTATCTACTTTTGACATGCATCAGTTTTAGAATCAATGTTATAATTTGATGTTTTATTGTATGTGTTCTATTTTTGTATGTAGGAGAGAAAGAGTGAAAATAAAAGTAAGTGATAAGGATATAAAATACGAGCAAAAAATCTCTCTCAGTAATTTTTAAGAAAACTAATACATATGATGTTAGTTTTTATTTTTATTGTGTGTCTTGTGCATTTTTTGTCTTGTATCCTCAATTGTTGCAGGTTTATTTTACTATTTTTATTGTTGTTGGATGCATTTTGATTCTATTGTGTTCCTCCCTGCCTCTTCCCTTCATTTCTGTTGTGAGCCTTTACGAGAATTCTCTAACTTTGCCTTAGTTGTCCAAGAAGAAATGAAAACAAAATCTTGGAAGCTATCTACGCGATGTCATTAACATCAAACCAAGGGTGAATGTTATATATTGTATGAATATTGATGGAGATGTAATAGGTTTTGTGTCGGCTTGGGGAATTTTTCCGGACTTGGCCACACTCCATCGTAGAGAGAATTATGATTATTAGAGATATTTCCTTGACAAATGTTGTGGCTAAAATATCCTACCTTGATGCGACCAAGGTAGATTTGAAGCTTGAGCTTGATTATAGGAAAAATATTTCTCTTCCTATGGCATCCCCTTCAAACACTCTTTTTGGGATGCTTTGGAGCAACAAAGGTGAAGCGCCATGGTGTTAAATTCTTTTAACTACAAAAATTTCCCCTTCAGCTTACCTTCTGAGCCCAAGTGATTGAAGAAGAAGAAAAATTCATCCAACATGGCTTGATTTTCCACTTTTGTGGACCGTGGTCGAGACAACCACTACTACAACATTGGATCTCTTCAAATGGAAACCAATTATGTAAGGTAGAGTGGATATTTACCCCTGAAATAGAGATTTTTTCAATGTGATTTTTAAGTTTCTTGAAGATAGAGATATAATTTGTTCTAAGATTTAGGAACTTGAGAATCACCTTCTACTTATGAAACTGTGGTATCCATCTTTCAACCCTACCACTGAAACCTTTAATCTCAATCCCATCTAGGTTCATTTTCCTCATTTTGCATTGCATTTTTTAGGGAGGAAATTTTGAGTTCTATTGAAATGATTAAGTAAAATGTCCGGATATTGATACTAAATCGAATTGTATAGCCACACTACCTATGTCTATATTTTGGTGGATCTCGATACCATGGTTGATCTTATGGCTTCTATGGAACTTAGGGTTTGGGACATGATCTGGACCCAACCGTTGTACTATGAAGGTTTATCCTTAAGATGAATAAAATACTTTTCTTTGGGTCACTTAGCGTTTGACTATAATAGTGTGAAACATAATGCAAAGGAAAAGGTTTCTCGATGGAAGGATTTCCAACCCATTATTTTGTTTGTTGGGAGTGATCCAAATGATTTTTTGGAGCATTGAGAGATAGAATAAGGTGAGATTTAGCATATGGATGAAACCCTCGTTTCATCTTCAGCTTTGGTGGTTGAGGGTTTGGATTTTTACAACAATCTTTTGATTTTTCACTTCCTTCGTGGTTGGCTCCTCATCCATCGAAAATAGTAACTTGAATAAATATTCTATTTGTGGAAATAAGAAGATTTTTGAAATCATGTTACCAATCCATCCGAGATGAAAACAAGGATCCAAAAAAGGGAGGGGATTGTATGGTTGTGAAAAGTAAAAATAAAAGGAAAAAGTCAAATGTTCCACTTAAGATGAACTTAATATCTCATGGAGGGGTGTCTCATGGATAAACCATCCTTTGGTTCGGCTAGGTTTTGTTTAGAAGAATTTCTTGAGGTTGGTCGAGTTTGTTTGTCTCCTATGAATGTTTTCTTCCGTCTTAGCCATGAATTTTGGGTGGGGTTTGTTTTTGTTTCACTTCTACTCTTGACCATGCTTCTCTTGGTTTCATTTTTGTTCCTCGACACCTATCTTTCATTTGTAAAGGTTTTGATCCCTTCAAAATCACTATTTTTTACCTTATCTAAAAAGATCATTTCGAAAAGAATAAGATGATAAAATAAGAATAAAAATAAGAAAACAATCATTTTCAAATGGTTATCTTGAAGAAGAGGTTTATGTACACCAACCAGAAAGATATGAAATTTCAGGCCATGAATAAAAGGTATACAAGCTTAAAAAGGCACTCTATGGACTCAAACAAGCTCCTAGAGCATGGTACAATTTTATTAATTCTTATTTAATAAAAATAATTTCAATACATGTAGCGATGAACCTAATTTATATATCAAAATGGATTAGAAATGTAGAATTTTAATTGTGCATCTTTATGTAGATGATAAATTTTCACAAGAGACCTTTATGAAAGAGTTTGAAATGACTAACATTCGTATCATGAAATACTTCTTATGAATAGAAGTTAAGCAATTAGCTGAAGGTATTTTTATTTTTCAATCAATGTATGCAAATGATGTATTGAAAATATTTAATATGTTGATTTGTAAACCATTGCCTACACCGCATTACTACGAGGCTGAAGTTGAGAAAGGAAGATAGTAGTTCATTTGTTGATCCAAGATTGTTTACAAGACTTGTTGGTAGTCTAATGTACTTCATGGTCACAAGGCCTGACATTATGTATGGTGTGAGCCTTATTTCAAGGTTAATGGGTTCTCCAAAGACTCTCATTGGAAAGATGGAAAAATAATACTTTTGAGGCAAGATGTGTTTAAGCTCATTAAATACATATACGAATATCGTGTTGGTAGTCTTGATGATAAGAAAAGTACCCTTTTATTCTTTTCATTTTTGAACATGGGTAGTATCATGTGATTCAAAGAAACATCCCATTGTAACTCTTTCTTTAGTAGAAGCGAGTATGTGGTAAAGAACGGGTGTGACATGTCAATCCATATGGATGGGGAGAATTCTAGATGAGTTGATGCATGAACAAGAAGAAGAAAAACAAATTACTATGATAATAACTCATTCATTTTATTATCTAAAAATATTGGTTTTCATAAAAAGAGAAAACACATAAACACTAGATATCATTTTATAAGAGAACTAGCAAATAACAAGGAAATATGTCTAGCATTTTGTACATCACAAGATCAATTTGCTAATATTTTTACTACGCTATTGAGAAATGATGCATTTTAATATCTAAGAAGTTGTTTGGGTGTCTATGCTTTGAAGATGAAGTGAAGAATGGAAGATCGGGAAAAGGTATCAAAGAATATGGAGATGGTACAAAAATTTCTTAGAAACGACATTGAGTTGAGATTAAAAGAGAGTGTTGGAGATATAATCTTAACCACCACAATTAACACTGACCTTTGACAACTAGGAGATTCTTGCCAAATGCAGATTTAGGTAAAAGGAAAAAATTGCATTTAATGAATGTTCATATTTTATTATGACATTCTCTCTAAATTCTGAAATGAATTTATGTTTGTATCTACTTCTAACATGCAGCAGTTTTAGAATTAATTTTTGAATTTGATGTTTTATTGTATGTGTTGTATTTTTGTATGTAAGAGAGGAAGAGGGAAAATAAAAGTAAGTGATAAGGATAGAAAATATAGAGCAATGAAGCTCTCACCGTAGTTTTCAAGAAAACTAATACATATGATGTTGGTTTTTATTTTTGTCGTGTGCTATGCATTTTTTATCTTGTATCCTCCATTGCTGCAAGTTTATTTTACTAGTTTTTTTTTTTTTTTGGATGCATTTTGATTCTATTTTGTTCCCTTTTCCTCTTCCCTTGATTTCCATTTGTGAGCCTTTACGAGAATTCTCTAACTCTACCTTAGTTTTCCAAGAAGAAATGAAAACGAAATCTTGGAAGCTATCTACGCGATGTCATTTACATCAAATCAGGGGTGAATGTTATATATTCTATGAATATTGATGGAGTGGTCAAGAAGCCGCACAATAAAAATTGGGAGTTGTAGGGATTGAATCCAAAAAAATGGTCAATAAAATTCTAGTTCAAGCACCCAATTAGCTCGAAAACCTAAAAGCTTTTCTAGAAGTGGAAGTGAATTTCATGATGAGAAGAACAATAACAAGGAAAGAAGAATTTCAAGATTGTGAGTTATGGTTGTAGGAAAAAAATTCCAAACAAGGTGTACATTTGGAGGAATGGTATATGACATTATCATTAATCTTTGATGTTGTGAAAATATAGATTCTAAATAAATAGTAGATAAGTTAAGGTTTTGATGTGAAATACATACTTTTCCATATCATTTCTCACGATTTAGGAAAGTGAAAGAACATGCATTAGATAAGAGATATTTGATTAAAATATTTATAGAAAAGAATTATGAGGATGAGATTTAATGTAATGTTATTCCAATGGATGCATGTCCATGTATTATTTGGGAGACCATGAAAATTTTATATAAAGGTAATTCATGAAGGAGAGAAGAACACAAATTGCTTTTGGAAAGGTGTAGTAAAGGTGAATTGTTTCCATATAACTAAAAATAGAGATCATATTGTCCAAAAGGTATTTTCTCACAAATATGACTCGAGATGAAAAAAATTGTTATGCATCAATGGTAAAGAAATAAAATACATAGCTAGTACTCATACCAAATGAAGAAATGAGCATTCTTGAAGAATTTTTAGATGCAATCTGAAAGAGTTACTGAATGGGTTTCCACCAAAGAGGGATATTCGAAATCACATTAATATGATTAAAGGATCATCATTACCAAATTAATATGTAAACACTATAAGTCCAACATTACATGAAAATTTAAATAAACAAGTATCATATTTGGTGAAAAAGAGATATATAGGGGAAAGTATGAGCCCTTTTACAACTCCAACACTAATGACTCCTGTCAATGATTGTGTATAGATAGAATAGTTATCAATAAATTACCATTAAATATAGGTTTCCTATACCCAAATTAGATGAGATGATGAATCTTATTAATTGTAATTATCTTAAAATATTACCCCTCAAAGATCAAGTTTGGTATAGGAAACCTATATTTCTAGACTTTATCCTATGATCTTGTAGAAAGCATATAATTTCGAGACATAGCTCTCTATAGTGTTGCATTCTCTGCTCGACGTAACCCTAATGGAATTTTTACGAGAAATGACGTTACAAGTGAGTGTATGGGTGATGGCATTGCAGGATTTGTGGGTGCGAGATATTACTACCGTTGGCTATTCTGGACCCGTGCTTAGAGATTATTTAGGGAAGGAGTTCATAGATCCCATACGGGGTGTTTCGGTGCTCTGAGTTCCCCTTCCGCTCGTAAACAAAACCCTAAAACTATTCAAAGCAGGGGCTTTTTTATTACCCATGGCAATGCGAGAAGGGGCGTTTTTATGTTCAAGAGGCCGCTAGTTCCAATGTCAGGGTTGGAATCTTGGAGACACATTCCCTGTCCTCATGTACTGTTCCATAGGTAGGGGTTAGTGCGGGGGCGTTCTCTGACCTTGGTCGAGCTCCATAAAGGAATTTTAATGTGAGCTTTGTGTCGGTTGGGGGCACTTTTTCGGCCTTGGCCACACTCCATAAGAGAGCGTTGCGATTCGGAGCTATTTCCTTGACAAATGTTTGTTGGAAATATGCATGTGATGCATATTTAATTCCAACTATAGCTTTTTTAGGAAAGCTAATTTTAGCTTTAGTCTTGCTTTAGTTTGCTTTAGTTAAGTTAGCTTTATCTTATTTTTATCATTAGATTTAAATCTAATAAATGCATTTTTAAATCATGCATGCATGCAATTGTTTTAAAGGATGAGTTTAGATTTAGAATGCTCGATTGAAGAGCTGTTAGTGGGTGAGTTATTCTATTTAAATAACAGCAATTGTAATTGCTTTGTATGCACACACAAAGGTGTGAAATCTGCATAAGCAAGGAAGGATGTGCATTGAAAGCACACACAAATGCTTGCACATCTTGATTGTAAAGAGCTGAAGCTCGAGTATGATGAAGCTTTTATTAATGGAGATTATGCACAGCAAATGATGCTTGGTTCGAATATTCATCTGTTTATGCAAGTTATATAAGTATTATTTTTATTTCTTTTATGTTGTTTGTTGTATAAGACTGCAGATTTTCTACAAATTGGTATCGAGCAAGGTTATTCAGGCAGCTTATTAAATTGGTAGCAAGCTAAGCCTACATCCGGCATGCGTGACGCATGAATTTAATGGAAAGAATTACGAATACCGGTCATCGACCATGAAGGCGCTATTCGGATCTCAATACGTGTGGGAGATCGTTGAAGATGGGTACAGAGCCCGCAAATGCACATAGCATATATTGCACTTTCTCAAGCGAGAGAAAGATACTTTGAAGGAGTTACGAAAGAAGGATGGCAAAGCTCTTTTCTATATTCATCAAGTGATGCATGAAAGCATTCTTCCAAGAGTGGCAGTAGCCAGTCAAGCAAAGACTGCATGGGATACTTTACAAGTTGCATATCAAGGTAAGGAGAAAGTAAAAACTGCCAAGCTACAATTACTTCGTAGAGATTTTGAGAATTTAGCAATGAAAGATTCAGATTCTGTAGAATCATTTTTTACTTATGTAGTTGGCTTAGTCAATCAAATCAAATCTCATGGTGAGACTCTTGAGGACAGAAGGATTATTGAAAAATTGCTTAGAAGTTTGCCTACGAAATTTGATCCTTTAGTTGTTGCTATTGAAGAAACTAAGGATCTCGAGTCGAGTTTTATTGATGAGTTGCATGCATCACTAATCAATCATGAACGAGAGGATGAATAGATCACATGCAGTGTAGATCGGGCTTTTGCATCTCGAGAGGCGGGTAGTCGTGGCAAAGAAGAGGAAGTTTCAGCCCAAGAGGCAGAGGAAGAAGTCCATCCAGAGGACGTGGCAGCAGTTCATCATACTCAAGTGGAAGAGGACATAATCAAGAACAGAGTTATGGTCAGAGACAAGATAAGTCTCATGTTCAGTGTCATTATTGCAAGAAGTATGGGCACTATGCTTATGATTGCAAGAAAAAGCAATATGATCAAGAGAGACAAAATCAAAATCAGGTTGGAAGTTCTATTTCTAAACCTATGTTTATTGCATGCACAAGGATTGCTGAAGCAATACCTTCTTTATCCCCTATTGAATGTAATTTGTCAAAAGAGAGTCCATGTGATGTATGGTATTTAGATTCAGGTTGCAGTAATCACATGACAGGTAATCTATATTTGTTTTCTAGTTTGGATGATTCAGTTAAGAGTGATGTAACTCTTGGAAATAACAATATTGTGTCCATGAAAGGAAAAGGCACGGTTAGTATTCTAACAAGACAGGGGAGCAAACAAGTATGCAAGATGTTTACTATGTTGCGGGTTTGAAACATAACCTTATGAGTATTGGAAAACTGGTACAGAAAGGATACCGAGTCTATATGGAAGACAATGAGTGCGTGATTGTGGACAAAGCTCCTAGCACTCAGTTGATTGCAAAAGTGAAGATGAGCAGCAATAGGATGTTTCCATTGATTTTGAAACCTGGAAAGAAGAAGAAATCAGATCTGTTTGCAGCAAAGTCATGTGTTAAGCCAAATGAGTCTTTTGTTGAGTCCTGCACTCAAACAGATGAGTCCTGCGCCAATGAAAATCAAGTCTGCGCTGAAGGAACACAATCAGCTTTTCATTCAGTTATGAAGGATGAAACATGGCTTTGGCATCTAAGGTATGGACATTTGAATTTTGGAGGTTTGAATTTATTATATAGAAAAAATATGGTTAAAGGTTTGCCATTGATTCAGAAACCTGAAAGGGTATGTGAAGGTTGTATTTTGGGAAAGCAACACAGAGATTCATTTCCAGTTGGCAAAACAGCAAGAGCAAGTGCACCACTTGAGATTGTACATTGATTTATGTGGACCTATGCGAGGCAAATTTCTATTGGAGGTTGTATTTATTTTATGACATTCATTGATGATTACACAAGGAAGACATGGGTTTATTTCTGAGAAATAAATCAAATGCCTTTATACATTTCAGCGATTCAAGGCATTAGTGGAAAATCAAAGTGGATACTACATCAAATTTCTCATAACAGACGAGAGGAGGTGAGTATGTTTCTAATGAGTTTATGAATTTTTGCAGATATCATGGTATACACAAGCAGTTTACTACCAGGTATACACCACAACAGAACGGTGTGGCAGAGAGGAAAAATAGAACCATCATGGAGATGGCGAGAAGCATGTTGAAGGCAAAACATCTTCCAAATGAGTATTGGGCGAGAGCGTAACAACTTCATGACTTTGTTTATATTTTGAACAGTGTGTCAACGAGACTTGTTAGGAACATGGTTCCTCAACAAGCATGGACTAATCGGAAACACAAGTGTTTCACATTTGAGTTTTGGTTGTGTGCATATGCACATGTACGATGAACTAAGGAAGAAGTTAGACAACAAAGGAGAAAAATGTATTTTTGTTGGGTATTCGGAGAATACAAAAAGCATACAAGTTATGCAATCCGATCCTTTGGAAAGGTTGTGATCAGCGAGGATGTACAATTTATTGAAATGAAGCATGGGATGGAAGTATAGAAAAATATGAGTATAGCAACATCTATTCCACATGATGATATGACAAATGAAACTTTAGAGCAACAAGCTCTTCTATCTACAAATCTTGGACATGCATCACAAGTTGTAGCACAAGCTACACCTCCATCTACAACAAGGAGGTCACCAATATTTCAGTCATCTTCAGCCATGCAAGAGACACCACAAAGAACACCGAAGCTACTCCATCACCGAGAAAGTATTCCATGCATCGAATACTCCCTTTGCAGGAAAACAAGGAGTCTCAGTGATATTTATAATGTTGATACAACTAAATCATTTTCATTTTTGCATTATTTTCTCAAGATGCAGATCCAGTATATTTTGAAGAGGCTATAAAGAATGAAGTTTGGGAAAAATCCATGGATGATGAGATTGATGCTATAGAGAAGAATCAGACATGGGAGCTAATGGATCTTCCAAAAGGAAAGGACGTGATAGGAGTCAAGTGGGTCTACAAGACCAAATACAATGCTTGTTGATGAAAAAGTACAAAGCACAAAGCAAGGCTGGTTGCAAGAGGTTTTACGCAGCAATATGGAGTTGACTACAACGAAACATTTGCACCCGATAGCGCGTTTGGATACGATAAGAATGGTTTTAGCAATTGCAGCTCAAAACAAATGGCCTATTTATCATATGGATGTTAAATCAGCATTCTTAAATGGATTCCTTGAAGAGGAAGTTTATGTAAATCAGCCAGAAGGTTATGAGATTGAAGGTCATGAAGGAAAAGTATACAAATTGAAGAAAGCACTCTATGGTCTCAAAGCACACCTAGAGCTTGGTACAACAAAATAGATTCTTATTTGATTGAGAATGGTTTCAGTAGGAGCAGCAGTGAGCCTACCTTATACACCAAGATAAATGAACAAGGTAAAATTTTAATTGTTTGTTTATATGTAGATGATTTGATCATTACTGGAAATCTATCTACAGAGTCATTCAAATCAGCCATGAAGAAGGAGTTTGAGATGACAGATCTTGGTCTTATGCATTATTTTTGGGTATTGAAGTTCAACAATCAGAAGGTGAAGTTTTTATCTCACAAGAAAAGTATGCAAGTGACGTTTTGAAAAGGTTTAACATGTTGAATTGTAAGCCAAATGGCCAACACCGGTTGCTGAAGTAGGTTTGAAGTTGAGCAAAGAGGATGAAGGATCGTTTGTGGATCCAACATTGTTTAAAAAGTTGGTTGGAAGTCTTATGTATTTGACGGCCACAAGGCCTGATATCATGTATGGTGTGAGCCTCATATCAAGGTTCATGGAATCTCCAAAAGATTCACATTGGCAAGCTGGAAAAAGAATTTTGAGGTATGTACGTGGAACAAGAAATTATGGAATTCTTTATTCAAGTTCAGATGAGTTCAAACTCATTGGTTATACAGATAGTGACAATGCTGGAAGTATAGATGATCGGAAAAGCACATCCGGCTATACTTTTCACTTTGGAACAGGAGTGGTTTCATGGGCATCAAAGAAGCAGCCCATTGTCACGTTATCTTCAGCAGAAGCAGAGTATGTAGCAGCAACAGGAGCAGCATGTCAAGTGTTTGGATGAGAAGAGTGTTGACAATTTTGAACGAAACAAGAGGAAGCTACACAGATTTTTGTGACAACAACTCAGCCATAGCGTTGTCCAAAAATCATGTTTTTCATAAGAGGAGCAAGCATATTGATACGAGGTATCATTTCATCAGGGAGCTGGTAAAAAACAAGGAAATTCATCTTGAATTTTGTAGATCCGAAGATCAGTTTGCAGACATTTTTACAAAGGCTTTAGCAAAAGAAGTTTTTGAATATTTGAGAGATTGTTTGGGAGTTTGTGATCCTGCACATGGCGTATCTGAAAAAATCAAACACTTACTCTAGAAGAGTGAAAGCTACGATTTGAAATTAAGGGGAGTGTTGAAATATGCATGTGATGCATATTTAATTCCAACTATAGCTTTTTTAGGAAAGCTAATTTTAGCTTTAGTCTTGCTTTAGTTTGCTTTAGTTAAGTTAGCTTTATCTTATTTTTATCATTAGATTTAAATCTAATAAATCTTTTTAAATCATGCATAGTCTGCAAATTTTATTTTAAAGCATGAGTTTAGATTTAGAATGCTCGATTGAAGAGCTGTTAGTGGGTGAGTTATTCTATTTAAATAACAGCAATTGTAATTGCTTTGTATGCACACACAAAGGTGTGAAATCTATGCATAAACAGGAAGGATGTGCATTGAAAGCACACACTGCCTTGCACATCTTGATTGTGAAGAGCTGAAGCTCGAGTATGATGAAGCTTTTATTAATGGAGATTATGCCAAGCAGTGCTGGTTCGAATATTCATCTGCTTTATGCAAGTTATATAAGTATTTTGTTTATTTCTTTTATGTTGTTTGTTGTATAAGACTGCAGATTTTCTACAATGTTGTGCCTAAAATATCCTACCTTGATGCGGCCTAAGGTAGATCTGGATCCCGAGTTTGGTTATAGGAAAAATATTCCTCTTCCTATGGCGGATCCCTTCGGAAAACTCTTTGCGGGTGGAGCAACAAAGGTGAAGCGTCATGGTGTAAAACCTCTCGTAACTACAAAAAGTTCCCCTTCGGTTTACCTTTGGAGACCAGGGGGATTGAATCGATAACATAAATTCATCCAACATGGAATGATTTTCCACCTTGTGGACTTTGGGCCAGGACTACCACTGCTAAAATATTGGTCGATCTCTTCAAAATGGAAATCGATTATGCAAAGTAGAGTGGATATTTACCCGTGAACTAGAGAGTTTTCATAGTGATTTTTAAGTTTTTACTTGAAGATAGAGATATAATTTTTGTAAGATTTACAAACTCGAGAATCACCTTCTACTTATGAAACTGTGGTATCCATCTTTCAACCCTACCACACCTTTAATATCAATCCCATATAGGTTCATTTTCCTCATTTTCACCGCATTTTTGGGGGAGGAAAGTCTGATTTCTATTGGAAATGATTAAGTAAAATGTCCAGATATTGATACTAAAAATTGAATTATACACCATACTACCTATGCCTATATTTTGGTGGATCTCGATACCATGGTTGATCTCATGCCTACCTTGAACTTAGGGTTTGGGATAGGATCACGGACCCAACTTTGTTGTACTATGAAGGTTTACCCTTAAGATGCAAACAAATGCTTTGCTTTGGGTCACTTAGCCTCTAACGTGAATGCTGGCAACCTACTTTGTCACATGGTCGACCTTATCTCCTTCTTGGCGTGGAGGGTGGAGTATTAAAGTTTGGCGTGTTGGATTCCTTGCTGGTGGCCGCACTCAATTATTTTCTGATTTGCATATCTTCTTGGTTTCTTGTTTGACTGCCTGTTATCCTCCTCTGACCGCGTGAGATCTCCTTTGGTTGGATTGCGTGGGTGTGATGAAGTTCCACTGCCTATTTTGGTTGCGTGGATTATTTGCTTGCTTGTTGTTTTTTATCTCAGTGGGCTATCCTGAAGGAGCTCTAACCTTTACCAGTCTGTACGCTATAGTTTGTAATCACAGGGAACAAATAGATGATTTTCTTGGCGTTTTTCTGTCCTGGTTCTCATCTTTTGTGCGCGTTTTTTCAATTGTTGAAGGACGAGCTTGAAGCTAGTGAGGAAGGCGCGTTTCCTCCATTTTCGTGAGTCACTTTGCGAGTGTGTTCTTGCCGGAAAGTCTCCACAACAAACACCATTTCTTATCTAGCACATTTCTAGCCAGGTTACGGGCACGCTTGCTTGCAAGTAGAATTCTTTTGAGCGCCTCCAACAAGCAGGTTGTCCAACTTTGATGTTATTATTTTGTTTATTTGCATCCTCAAATTCGGGATTCTCCTTGAAACTATATTTTTATCAAAATCGATTAAGTGACGCATTAAAAGTGTTACAAGAGACCCGATGAAATTTATTACGGAGATTCTCTATTGAGACCTTACTTTTTTACAATGTAACTCATGGAAGAGAACCTCATAGTAGGTCGATCTTTCATATCGAATATTCATGAAGCACTATTTGCTTTGCAATTTTATGAACTTCTTGGTTATGAGTCACTAAGTTGGCGGGCATAAAGGGTTATGTTGGAATTATCACACCTTCTATTCTACATTTGTAATGTTTGCAGAGAGTTTGATGTTGTCCTCAAATCTGTTTGAAAAGGTTTATGTATCATTACAGTAGATGCCTTTCAGAGCCAGGAGCGGGAGGTAATCATTATGTCTTGTGTCCGAGCTTCAAATCTTGGGGTTGGCTTTGTAGCTGTTATTCACCGCATGAATAACCATATCTATCTCCTAACAACTTATTTCACCTAGTATTTGCTTGAATAATCTTTTGCATTATAACAGGTGATCTAATACGATTGGGTGAAATAGTTCTGGGTATTGTATATCCGTTTGAAGATATTATTGCTGTGTGTGGCTACTTGACGATGGATTAATGTATTGTTGGAAATGTTTGTGTTCTGCTGTTTTGGATGAATAAATGTAACCTGTATTTTTGGGTTCTTGTGGTTACTATTAATTTGTAATACCCATTCTAAAATCGGGTTTCTATTATTATTGTAATTCAAAGCAGCTGCATTGAAGCAATCTAGTGACTGGTCAGCCTTAATCGAGGATGCTAAGTCTAGGGACTTTTTTGGATATGGAATCTGTTCCAAGAGATTTTCTTTTTGGTTATTAAAGCCATCTTCTTTTGCTTCGTCTCAGACCAGGGCTGCTCCTAATATGAGAGCACCAAGGTTAGGAGGTCCAAATCAGGAACAATCAGATGCATGTTGAGATGGCGTTTTAAACCAGGCTCAAAGAGGAAAGTTATACGTTGGATACTTTGTGTCTGTCAAGTGGTTCTTTGCATTTCTCTTTGGTATTGGTACAGGGTTGCAGCATTTGTTATCAATATGGCAGTTGAGATTTTCTGTGGCTGGAAATTTGCTGCTACTTTTGCTTATTAAACGTATGCCCTGGTTCTTCTTGTGGTGACCTGCTCACGCCAATTATTGGCTGGCTGCGTGAGGATTTGGTGGAGAATATAGTTGGGTTTGTGGGCAAAAGGAAAAGGGGGTCTATAGTTATAGAAACAGATACAGATCTTCTTTGGATATGGCAGTCATGACGATGGTTGTGTGGGTTTCTATGGTGATTGTGATGCTCTTCATAGCAGAGTGCTTCTATCTTCTCGGAGTTTCTCCCGAGGATTTCAAGAAGGCATGTTTCAATCACCCATTTCCTATGCCAAGCATGGTCGTTAACAAAGTTTGGACCTTTTGGCCGTGAGAAGAGAAGTTGCATGAGGTTGTGTTGTTGTTGCTCGAGCCCTGGTCGACGTGCTTGTTGGTGGGAAGAACTATAATCAGGCATGTTAAATCTACTCCTTGTAATAGTTTTCTACCTTCTTTCAGTATCTTGAAATGAATATTCTTTCCTCTTGAATGGCACCTAGACAAAAAAAAATTCGTGGTTGTTTATATCACTTTGATTGTGTTGGTTGTTCCTTTAAATCTCGTTCCAATTTATTTGGTTTTTCTTGGAATTTTCTTTCCTCTCTTATAGCTTACTCTATTTATATTTTCTAAGTGAGCTTTACGCAATTTTGAGTGATGCAATCTAGTTCGTAGGGAAGGAAACATTTTAGAATTTAAAAGTTTTCTTATATGACTCTCTTTTAAAAGAATTTTGTGATGGTATTTATAATTGAAGGCTTACTATATGGAAGGTTAAGCCTTCATATCTCTATTTAGTTGAATAAATACGTATTTCTTGTTTAGGGCTCTCTTGTTTTTCTGAAAGGTACATTAAAAGTGACGTTGTGTTCTAAAACTTGTTTTTTTTTGTGGGCATTCCTTACTTTTGTTTGATTAGAAAATGGCATTTGGGTTTTGTTTTAGAAGCGTACATGGGATTAAAGTTGTACCTAGTTCTATAGGATGAATAACCCGACATCTATTTTGGCCTCTACATGTCGAGAGAATTTCTATACCTACTTCCTGGTTCAAACTCTTGTTTGATTAAAGTAAGGGGAACATTGTAAGTTTTATTGAATGAAATCTCTACAATTTTATTCGATCAGTAAGTTCTTAAGCAAGCTATTAATAATTTGAGCCTGAAACAAAAGTTGTAGGTGAATCCATGGTATTGGACTTGTGAACTTCGTTTCTGTTAGATGACAATTATTTCCAGTGATAATATAATAGGTGGCATGTTATATTCATCTTTTCTGATATTTGCTAGACTTTTCCTCTAAGCCCATATGGATCGGGTAAAATTTCCATCTTCTATACCATTGACTTAGGAGCTCATAGAACTTCTAGGCTACGACTACACTTAATAACCTTCTAAGATGGATATGTGTGTTGGTTCTTATTTTTGTGCTTGCACTCATGGTAAGGTCTTTTGAGTGCAGGGCATCGTTGGTGTTTTACCCTCTGCGTATCGAATCCCTTTGTTTTCGAACTCGAATATCTTATACTTCAAACTTGGTTACTAAAAGGTCCCATTTTGTGGCCTTGTTAAGGAAATCAATTTTATTTTAATACTTATTGACATTGTCGGAAATATATAAAAATTATTAACGACTTTTGGGTTTAGCCTTCCCTTATATTATGTAGAGGAGTTGACGTTTAGGTTAAGGTTGTTGGTAGGATAATGGCCCTTTTTGTGTCTCCTTTGTACGCTTCTGGAAGAGTGGTTTTGTTTGTTAACTAGTCCTACGTTTAAGAAATCCTATAAGAAGGTAGTGGTCAAGCTCCTTGGTTAAAACTGAAACTAGAGTTGTTTTTCTTTTAAGGGCGTCGAACCCTTATTGCTATGAAGCCTCCCCCTGGGAGAATTGGATAACGTCATTTTGCTTCGTGCCTACGATCATAATTAGTATGTTTTGTCTTCTCTTGGACCCCTTTAGTTGGAAGGAGTAAGTTTTGGATTCCAATCATGTTATCCATAGGATTACATGAAGGAGATATCGACACTCTTGACCTTCTTGTTCTAACCCATAAGGTCTTGCCTTGATTTATGTGATTTGTTCTTCTTGGTATTTTGACTTTCTCCTTTTTGGATGGTTTAGATTTCTTTCTCATGCGAATAATTTTGGAGTTGTGGGTTGTGTTTTAATCCATTTTTGAATTATAACTTTCCTTTCTTGATATTGTTAAATGTTAGCTTCACTGTTGCGATGGGTAGTCTTAACATGCTCGATTCTCACGAACCGATTCTAGCTAGTATTTGTGCGAGATGGATTATGCGAAGTAGATTAAAGGAAACAGTTGTAAGGTTTCATCGGTCACAATTTATGAAGTTCCTTGTAAAAATGTCCAATGTGAGGTAAATTTTGTAATAGTGCTTATAAAAGGAGTTTAGAAGACCTCTTGCCTTGGGTTGTTTTGAAATTTTGTGATGATGTTGTCTTGTCCTTGTAGGTTAACCTGGTAAATTACCTTTGGGAGAAATGATATTCAATCTTGACCTTGTTATGAGTATTCTTTTGGTGATATCATTTACAGTCATGGAAATTTTGTAGCATGGCTTGGCTTATTTTGTTACCTTCTTGTTCTTGACCCAAGTGAAATCCAATAACTTGACTCCTTTGGTTCATGTGCCATGTTGAATGGAAATGTTATAACCGTGGTTTGCGTTCTTGTTAAATAACAATAATTTCTTATTTCAGGTCATAATGCTTATTGGTTTAGTAACCCTCCACGGTACTAGTATCAATGTTATTCTAGGCATATTTTAGTGGGTGAAACCCTTTTTCTAAAGATAATCAAAGATAAAAGAAGAGGAATACATAGATGAATAAATAAAGAAGATAATAATGAAGTTGTATTTGGTTGATAAAATTAAGAGTCTTTAATTGGAAAGAAAGTGTTTATCTAACAATGTAAAATATATATATATACCTACCATTGCTAACCTTAAGCTATGGATTAAACATTGTCCTCTTGTTGGGAAACGTTAATTAATTTTAAAAGTAATATCACTGTTGGCTTTTGGGGATATCGGTAGATCTTATCTAGTACAGGAGTTTGAATAAAAACACATTAAGTATAATGCTTCCATGTTGGGAACCCCATGTATCCCCGACTCTAACTTAATCAAGATGATTTCTAAATGAATCTTTTACAAAATTCAATTGAACTCTTAAGACTCATTAAAAGACCGGTTAATAACTAAATAGATCATAATAAAATAAATTTATCTTCTCTCTCTAACCATTACCATGGTACCTTGTAGTCCTTGTCTAAGTTATGATAAATTTTTAATTCTTGATCAAAGATGATTAGGGTTCTGAACCTTAACGATACTCCTCTCCTTTTGATCTTACGCTTGCCTCCTTATGCAAGTTGGCTATGAAACGAGTTTCGTAGTGGGGGTTTAGATAGATAGCCTTGTGGAATTGCTTACCTCATAGTTTTGTAAACAAATTAATCAAGAAATTTTCATATTATAGGTGATCCTAGGATAGTCCTCAAGTTATATAAAAGGAAAGAAACTTAATCCTATAAGAAGAATGGTAGGAAACATATCATGAACCTTCTAGAATGTAAGCTAAGAATTGTAAGATGTCTCTAGTAAATCGATAATCTTAAGAAGATTTTTCATAGTGGGATGCCTTCAGCTATAACTATGTAATGTGGTTGGTCTTTTGCCATGTCCTTTCACAAAATAAAAGTAAATTGTCCTCGATAGGTGTGGACGTTTTGTGCTGCCTTTATGGCCATCCTTGTATCAAGTTGTTCACGTGTTAGTTGTATCCTTGGTGACGACATGTTGCATCATGTTATGTGTCAAGCTAGTCACAAAAAAAGTTATCCTCTATTTCACCTGTGTTGTTCGTGTGTGTGATTTTTTTTTGGTCGTTACACTAACTATAAGAGTGTGAAATATAATGCAAAGGAAAATGCTTCTCGGTGGAAGGATTTGCGGCCCGTATTTTGGTTGTGGGGCTTGCAATCCAAATGATTTTTTCGAGCATTGTGAGACGAGATGAAGGTGAGATTTAGCATATGGATGGAACCCTCGTTTCCCCTTGATTTTTGGTTGAGGTTTGGAGTTTTTACAACAATCTTTTGATTTTTCACTCCCTTCAAGGTGGGCCCCGATCTCATCAAAAATAGTAACTTGAATAAATATTATATTAGTGGCAATAAGAAGATTTTGAAATCATGTTACGAATCCATCCAAATGAAAACAAGGATCCAAATAAGGGAGAGGATCAGTATGGTTATGAAAAAGTAAAAAGAATGGAAAAACATCGAATTTTCTACTTAAGATGAACTTAATATCTCATGGAGGGTGTCTCATGGATAAACCACCCTTTGGTTACAAGCTAGGTTTTGTTTAAAAGCATTTCTTGAGGTTGGTCGAGTTTATTTGTCTTGCCTCTCCTAGGAATGTTTTCTTCCATCCTAGCCATGACATTTTAGGGCGGCGTTTATTTGTTTCACTTACGGTCTTGTACCATGCTTCTCTTAGTTTTCATTTT
>CM031243.1:497602209-497743156 GCA_018340775.1 Taxus wallichiana var. yunnanensis | reverse complement strand
ATCTCGTGAATCTGTGGAATTTTCTTGAGAACCTCGTGCCATGTTGTCAAATACACCATTCCACTATGCTCTTTGCATCTTTTAATTTAGCACCATCTTTGTACTTCAACTCTTCTCTTGCAAGAGCTCTTCTCACACATGCCGCTACACCGTCATGCTCTCCTTTTCCATGTCCAACCTTAGTGAAAATCCAAATATGTTGCACACCCATCTTGACATGCATTTTACTCATCCAATAAAACATTCGTGCATTCTTAAACTAAGATGTGCAATTATCTCCATAAATAATGTTATTTGAAGTGGATGTCCCTATCGAACAAGTTTACATAAAATAACCTGAAACACCCTTGCACAAATTCAGCGAATGAGTACGACCATCACCGATATAAAAGTAGTTCTCTCTTTAAAAATGATCATTCTCTCAGATCAGAGAATGTAGAAATTCTATATGCACAAAAATAGAAACTTGTACTAAGTTGTAATATTGCGATTGAACCTCCATCTATGGTCAGTAATGTGTAATTCTCTACAAAATTGACCACTCAAAACAATAAGTACCAATAAGAAATGTTTTATTGTATATCTTGAACTGCTCATCCAACCATCGAGCTCTATGTGTATGCCTAGCATACTCATAAACAATTTCATCCTTATATTTTCTCAAAATTGGAAAACGCAGACATTTGTTCTCAGTAACTAGCTCACACCATTTAGAATGTTTTCCATCTTTCAACCGGTATGCAACTAATTTATATTTATCAAACTCAACTAAATTATGTCCTATTTTACCTTCAATTTGCTCATGGATGCAACTTTCCAATTTAGATAATCCGCCGCATGTACTACAACTTCCATCTAAACAATCCTGACTATAAAAAAATTGTCCAACTTCTTTTTCACAAAATATAGTAGGAATGAAATCCCTAGAAGATATTGGTGGAACTTGAACACCACATTCGATAACATAGTTTCAAAATGAAAAATAGAATGAATACGTAAAATTTAGCATAATGCATCGTAAATTCAACATGTTGCCTACAACAAGTGGTGTGAGCGTGGTTGATTTTCACATAGAATGGTTTCAACATTTCAAAAAATGTTGACTAATTTTAATTTTTAGATTCTCTTGTTCAAACTTATGAAAAAATTGAGTTTGAGTCATATCTAAGAATGCTTTGGATGTGGTTCACAATTAGTAGAATCCAACTCTCTGTTTATAACATCTCTTGATTAGGTAAAACTCTAGTGTTATCATGCCAAAATTGAATAACAACTTCTCTTACAAAGATTAGAATTATTTTTGTCCTTACGCCGGTGCTTTGTGCGTAAAAATGCCCAAAAATCAGCGTTATCGAGTGATTGAAGGATATTACGCCTTTCAATTGCTTTCATTAGAGTTTTTGATTAACTTGCAACATTCGACTTGTTTGCGTAATCAAACGTTGTTTTTATTGATTCACTTAAAACACTAGTAGCAAGTACACGACACACAATATTACTATCCCTAGTGCGTCTCTCGACACCAACAAAGGTGATATGCATCATGAAGGTTTTTAACAATCAGTAGAGGTTTGACCACGTATATTAGATATTTTCAATCCTAAGGTGTTTAATGTAGGTCTCATTTTAATCAATTTCATCAAACTAACCAACAACTAACATCTTTGGGAATCATTTAAAATTTCAAAATGATTATCCCAAATTTCAAAGGGTTTTTCTTCTAATTTGTTGTTCGTAAAGTTTGTTAGACATTGGTTTCAAAATGTTTTCATCAATTTCAATAAAAAATTAGGTTTCTTACGTAAAATCCTAGGAGGTATTTTTGTCAAATTTTGCCTGTCTACGCTTCAACATGAATTTCCTTATTCACATTTTCATTGTCTCCTTCAATTTCAACATTTGCTACATCATGAGTATTTAATTCTTCTTCAACATCGATGAAAAACATCTTCATCATGAGTATTTAATTCAACTTCAACATCGATAAGGTAGAAACATTACCTGGTTCTTCATTGCTTACAATAGTTGGGGTTGAAGATGAACCTCTTCTTGATTCATGAAGATTCCGCATTCACTCAAAGCATTTTGAATTTTGTTGGCCTCTAATTCGTTTGGTGTTTTTTTACTTAATGACTTCCTTTTTTGACTTTGTTTCTTGTCTCCCATGATGTTTTACTTCTAGTGATAAGAAAAACGTGCAGAAAAAGATAGAATTTCACAGTAATTTGTATGGTAAGGTCAGAGAGTAAAAATCACATGGTAATTCAGACATTAGGATGTGTGTAAATATGATTTATGAATCTGAAGCGCACTTTATAAACCACTGGCCGTGGTTTATAAAGCACGCTCATGGTTTGTGTTAAAAAAAACCACGATCACACTTTATAAACCGCGATCGTGGATCTATCTCGCCAAATCTAAGCCTCGAAATCTTTTTTTCCCAACCAAAGCTATGGAAGGTTATTATGAAGTGTAAAAGGTCAAAAACCTCAAATTTTCTCTTCCAAAGACTTGAACCATGCTAAAAACTAAAAACATTTTATAAAAATGGTGCCATCGCATAGGGGAGACTGTTAGCTTCATTAGAAATATTGATTTAAAGTGAATAGAATAAGATAAATATCATTTTATAATTTTTACTAACAATAGGTCTTTAAGACATTTTTTCCTGTGAATGTTCATGTCTACGTTAAGACTATAACTTTTGTTTCGCTTATCAAAATGTGATAAAACTTATACCATCCCAAGCATGGACAAATTTTATACACGTTAAAAAAATTGATTTTGATATTTTTGATATAGTTATGGCGAGCAAACGGAAAGCGCTCCGTTTTCTAAATATTTTCATACCACTTTCACGGAAAAATCATTAAAAACTATTGCTCAAAAAATACAAAATAAAATCCATCCCAAGATAGACAACTACATCTAACGTTTCACCAAAGGAAAAAAAAACAAGATTTGGTCATCCAAAATGCGGGCAAACGAACTACACTCTTATAAGTTTTTTCAATAAAAAAACCAAGTCATATAATTTTAAGTGTTTAATATAGCTAAGATTATCCATTTAAAAAAATAGTATTTTAAAAACTAGATTCTGAATGCTACGATTCATATTTATATAATTTTTTCTAATTTTGAGTGCACGTATTGCTAATAATCCCCACAAGTTGAGATTTTGTTGTTTTTGCAATATGACGTCCACAAATGACCCCATAGTTATCCATCAACTTCCCCGCACTTACCCATTCAATGTAAATGAAGTATTATCAAACCACATCCACCAATGTCACGCATCTATAAAAGTTGAGCTAATCATAAATGTATCCACCACATGGAGTGCCCAATAAAAGATTCATACCCACACCATTTTGTATTTGCTTGAAATCTCTTTTCAATGGCAGCCACTTTACCAAACCCCAAAAGAGATCTAGAGAACTCAGACTCAAGCAACAAACCATTGTGTTATTAGGTAGAGATCGACTAACAAACCCACTAAGAAAAAAGTGGTCATAACCCAAATAAGTAAGTACAGAGTTCAAATCCTTAAAATGAAAATGAATAGTGAACCGAGCTTCAAGGATTTTTTCAAGAAAATAATGTAAAATGATGATAACACGGATAAGACAAGAGCTCTCTCAATTGAAACTATGCAAGAGTTAAGAGAAACACAAATACTTACAACCCATGGCTGGTATTCAAAGCACATACCAAGTCCATGCATCGAGATCTTAAGTTCAATTCAAATCCATTCATCATTTTCTCTATGAAGCTCAACCCAAGTAAACAGATCTACATGAAGGACACTCAAATCGAACCATTTGAAGAAGGGATAGGAAAATTGAGGGGGACTAGTGAAATGAACCTCAAGCAATGTGATCCAAACCAAAGAATGATATAGCATGTCGTAGGTATGAACTAATGTGAGTGCATAGCTCAAGTAAGTAGCCAACCCTCTCTAAGTATAGCCCCAAAACACAAATATGCATATCAAAATCAATGAAAATAGATCATATTTGCTAAAAAATGGCAGATAAAGCACAAGCATGTCCTTAGGAAAGGTTAAACAACACCCACGTTTTCACATTTGCATACACGTCTACTAGAGCATTTGTAGCTACAACATCCGACAAAATTTCTCTATCTTTTATGCTTTATTGGACATCCATACCCCTGCTCAAACTCACTTGTATTTTGGCATAGGCCAGAGTATGCAAGAAAACGTAAACTAATCATGTTAGAGACCCATTTTTGCATAGGTGAAACCACGTGGATCAGTATTGAGAGTATACCCATGTCAACTATACACTATCATGTCTTTCCTGGCTAAAACCATCCAAAGAGTGCTAAATTTTCAACATTGGCCCAGTTTCACATGATTAGTGCCTTTGGATTCTCGAGTTAAGTTCTCGCATGACTATACAAGGAAAAGGACAAGTCCCAAATCATTTTGGATGCCCATACATTTGTCAAGGAGGCCACGCGTCTTCACATGGAGTCTATTATTTTTTCTACCCACTCCCACGTCTCTAACCAATAAACCACTGTCAATTCACTCACCGTCTCTCGCTAACTCCATTAATTATATTTTTCTTCTTTTTGTTAACTTATCTATTTATTTATTTTATTTTACTACAAGAAGGTAGAGGGGCATTACACCAAGAAAAAAATTAAATTTTAGAAATCTTCCAACCATTCTTGATATAATTATAAGCCAACAAAACAATGCTACATTGATACATTTCATACTTTGTTAGAGATACGTTTTTTTTCTCATGAATATTGATTGTACATTAATCAATTGAGTCTTCACTAATTAATTAAAATATCCATCCAAACCATTAAATTTTATGAGATCATTAAAATTCTAATTGAATATACAAAATTTTAGAAAAGAAAAGTATTGGATAAACATAAATAAAGAACTCACTATATAAAGTCAAGCTTACATTTCTCTAGAAATCAATCACACCTTCCAAGCTTCAAACCGTGAAGTTCAACCTTCAATATTCAACTCCTTACAAAATCCAATCTTTCTAGTTTAATGTATATTTGTAAGAAATTAAAAAATAAAACTGATTTAAAAACAAAACTAATAGATGTTTCTTTTTTACCAATGATATATTGATATATTTGTGTTATTTAGATCTCAAATTTTCAATTTTCATCTATATTAATTGTCATAAATCTAATAAATACATAATATGTATCATTATATTTAATAAAGTAATTTTTAAATTATTTTAAATTGAATATAATAAAACTTAGAAATGTATATATCCAATATATATATAAACACACACAGATATATACACTTACATAGAGTTAAAATTTTAACCTACATGTCATTTTAACGTTTAAATTATATTTTCACAAGTTAGCCATAGTGATCTTAATTTTAAAAATATAAATGCCTTGCAAAATCAAACATTGGTTGTGATAACGACAAGTTCTAATCAAGACAAAGTAGATTTGACGTGAAATTTAGAAAGAGATTCCTTGTTTGACCCAAAATATCAAAGACAACAATTTGTTTGTGTTGAAATTATGGATGAGACCTCCTTCTCTTCCCCAGCAATATAAACTTTTCCCAATTGTATTTTTTTGTTGTGCTTATCAACCTGCTTTCAATGCCAATTTTATATACACTAGCAATCGCACGCCGAGCATGTGCGATGGGAACGCCAAAATGGTAATTGGCAAAGAGTAATGTAAGAATTGTTGCAAAGGAAGAGAAAAAATGGACATAAAACAATGCGATATAAAATGAAAGCAATTGCAAAGAACGGAAGTAGAAATGAAAAGCGGGCTAGGAGAAAATATTATTTAGTATAACAAACCAAACATGTACTAAATGGTGCTTGATGTAGAAGAAGAAGCGGAGAGGAAGGCCTCGAACAAGGTAAATAGGAAATGGTGAGGTTGATATGCGTGGAGAATTTTATGGGGCGGGGAGTTATAAACGATGAAGGTTATAGGGGATGAATCGGGAGGAATGGGAGGATGGAAGGGAAAGGAGATGAAGCTCTTCATTTTTTCAGAATTGCAGGAGGGAGGCAAAAGAAATTCTCGAGTAACGGTCAAAGGAGAAAGCTGGGGAGATACGAATGTTATCCAAGGAGGGAACTCGCGAAAGAGCAGTAAAAGTAAGGCCAGGTCTCTCGGTGGATCCAATGTCTATGGTGGCATGAGCAAGGGTGAGTCCTTGGGATTTGTGAATTGATAATGCCCAGTGCCATTTTTAAAGGCAGTTGTCTACGAGAACCTCTTGAAATGGGGGAATGGGGATGTGGGAGGGATTTGACGGATTCTACGGTGGACCGGAATACCGATCAAGTCGACAATAACAAAAGAAGGCAAAGAAGGTGGAGTCAAGAAGGGCAATAGACAATGTCAACGATAGTGCCAGATGCGCCATTAACAAGGCCGGTAGCAATCCATAAATTAGCAGTGAGCATGATTTTTGGTTTTTGCAAAGGAGCACTATTTGTTCTAGTTGGTCATCATCAGGATCATAGTAGTCACTTCTTCTTGTATTCAGAGCAATGGACAAGGCGATTAGAGAATTGAGTTCCTTCAGCATTTGTAAATTGTGGTTTTTAACAAGAATATTTGTTGAGAAAAGGTGGGGGGCATTGTGGAAGTTTAAAAGTTCTTGTTGTGAGAGGCATGAATCGGTGTGGGACATCAAAGTTTCCCAATCTGGAAGGGTGGCCACACCGTTTCAGATGTTGAGAAGCAAAATTAAAAGGAAACTTGTGTTGGAGCAGAGCCTTGTCGGAATATAGATCTCAATGAGATTGAATTAGGAAATTTGCGCCAAAGGGATCCACCATAGGAATTGCTGGCATATAGTGGAATGTCCATAATGGGTGGAAGTTGACCAAGGTCCCCAACCAGAATCATTGATCTATTTCTGAAGGGGGAAGTACGGAAATGCGGGAAGGCCTCACGCAGGCGGAAGTCAATTTTTGCAAGAAGTTTAGGGCCAATGAAGCTCATTTCATCAATCAAAATGTATGTAACATGTTTTAAAGAGTCTTGAAAGGAGGCCAAAGCTTGGCCTTCAAGGGGTTTTAAATCTCGAATGGGAATTCGAGGCTGGAATGAACGGTCGATGCGGAAATGTTAAAAGCGGCCACACCAGTAGGGGCAAGCAAAAGAAGGGGTGAAATGGCAGGGGCAGCGAGGGAGGAGAAGGCAGACTAGAGAGAGTGGATAAGGAATGACTTGCCTATTCCTGCAGTTCCTTGAATAATGAGAAGAAGGGGTGGTAGGCTGTGTGTTGAGGAAAAGTGGTGGAGAATTGTAGTGAAGGCTAGTTGCTGGCTATCGGAAAAAGTCAACGGAGAAGACAAACTAGATGGATTTGTATGACCAGGGAAAAAAACACCTTACCATTCTCGACAAAAGAGGGGGCAATGTCGACCAAGTGAACCGGAACGTTGTTTGAGGACCAATCATAGCAGGAGTCATATTCTCGGAGGCCAAGCATTTGTAGATGGTCAAGACCTTCAGAATGTCCCGGATGGAGGCCCGCCAAAAGTTGCCATTCATAGATTCTCTTACTTGTTTGCATTGGGTCTGTGTCAGATTCAGACGATTCATCTGGAGATGTATCAGGTTCCGTGTCTATTCTTCTAACATGCCATGGCTTGTATGAGCTTTTGAACAGTGCCAATTGGAAGAAACAATATCTGGTGAAGAACCAATATCTGAAGGAATGTTCCTAAAGGCTTGACAAGAGGAGATCGGACAACGAAAAGGTGGAAAGCCTCTGTATTAGTTGGTGGAATGATGGAAAACCTTGGGTACACACGGACAATTGCTAGTGTAGTGCATTGTTTCCATTTCTCTTTTTTTTGGTATTTGCTGTAACTCCAATCTCGAGCAATTTGGATAAGGGAAAGGGACTCCATTGATGGAGGGCGGACAAGGTACGCATCAAGAAGTCGTGATGTATCTTGTTCCCGAGTAGCCGTGCAAGAAGGCGCCAAGTATTTTTTTTTCCCACATTTAAATAGATGGTCACGCAACCTGGACACAACAAGAGGAAGTTTGAGAAGCAAGTGACAAGCTTCTTGTGCACTTATGTCATGTTCAACAACACTTTTGTGAGCATTTTCCTTATCACAAAAGACGGAGGGAAATCGGGTTAGCATGTGAACAAATTCTAGACAACATTTGGTGGTATGTCTCGAGCGTTGCTCTTCGCTTTAGAGGAATACTTTACAATGTATTTAAGAACAACGTGCGGATAGTATAGGTGACACCAATGTTGGCTCTCCATATAGCTAAGCATGGCTTTATTGTGAATTTTTAATGGCCATCATTCCCGAAAGGAAGGTATTTAACGCTTTTGTTGGAATCCATGGTCAAGGAAGAAAAAAAAACCGTGTGTTTCCCAAGGAGCACTATAATGACATATAGTTCTAGAACCCTTTTTGAGAGACATGTCCATGTAGAACATTTGGTGTGGCGCTGAACCTAGTTTATAAGTTCCTCGAGGTCGTGCGAGGGTCAAGCCAAAACCTCAAGAGGAAAGCAAGCGAGGATCGTCCTCGAGAGATCATTGTAAGAATGTAGGTCTACATGCAGGAGCTCTAGGGTTCCATGCGTAAACGTATTGATCAAAGTACGCCTTGTTGTTTCAATGAAGCATTGTCATTCCAATCTATTATGTCAACATTGGGAAACCTTCAAGCCAAAGGAAACTGTGAACATGTGCAGAGACCCTCTATGTTGCCATTTATACCTACAGGAAGAAGGTGGTTAGAAATAAAGAGAAGCAATAGAGTGGCAAATGAACCATTTAATTTTGTTTACCTGTACCAGTAGTCCTTGGCTCCAAGGTGTTTCTACAGGACCTCCTCGCAGAATATTGTGAACCTCTGGTGCAAGTAAGTAGAAACACGATGGGGGTGGTTGATAATGTTGTGTGTTCTAAATCTTTGTGCGAACCGATGATCAGGAGGCGAAACACCAGCCATACAGCTTATGCAAATCGGCCATTTAGTATCTGCAGCACTAAGAGTGAAGAAGAATGTAGGTGCACCCAATTGTTCAACCATGTCTGATATCTCTCCTCTGTATTTGGACCAGAAGGAGCGTGTTCCCCGCAGGTTATTTCCAAACCGCATCAAGGTATCCGGAAGCGAATATGCAGGGTCTTCAAGCAATTTTTTTGAGAGTCTGCTATAGTTGGCGGTATGCCATTTTCTAGGTTTTGTTGCATGAAAACGGCTGCTGTAGATTGGCTCCTATGGCGCATGATGAGGTTAAGCAAAAAGCGAAACCAGGTGGGAACCGGCGGTTATCATGGTAACGATCAAATGGAGGGCATATTCATGAAAAGTACCTCTTTCATGCGATATTGTCTAAACATAGCCTTACCTTCAGAAAAAAAGTTGGGAATGCCATGGAAAATAGACCCTCGGTGGTGTATTCATTTATGGGAAAGACTTATGTCTAGCCAAGGCATGGTGGAAGGCATGTTTTGATCATGGGAGAGAAGGAACTACAAGATCTTCTCATCTTCGGTGCCGGAGTTGTGGGCAGAAGGGACGAAAGAAGAAGAATGGGCATCAATTAAAGTGCAGAGTGAAGGATCATCGCTGGAATCAGGTGCGATAGTGTCTGAAGAGGTAGGGATGTCCATCGGTATGGAGTTGAGGGAGGAGGAAATATTTGTTTGTTGTATGGGAAGAGCGTTGAGGGCTTCATTGTCAACAAGAACATCCTTGTAGTAAGGGTCATGTAAAATTTTGTATTGAAGTGCCTGCCATACACGAGATCTACTAACGTAGAAATTGTATTTTGTTTGTTGGGAGCCTGCCTTTTGCACAAGAAGTAGATCCAAATCACCGAGATGTTGAGGGAGGTACTTTGCTATGGAAGAGATATTTTGGGGGAAGCTTATAGTGTGCCCAGAGTATTTGTATTGTCCACCACGTGCATGGGTTACTTGGAGAATTGGGTTAACTCTAGCAATCAACATTTCTTCAACTTGTGTCAAAGATTGTAGTATGGATGGCTGGACACCAGGGTCCATGTTGTTCCAAGAAGAAAATTGGTGTCCTTGTTTCTCAAGCCTGCACCTGGAGCAAAGGATAGATCCTGAACAACACCTAGTTTGAATGCCAGGGTAATTCTCCAAGCCGAGATAGTGCATGTGCTTGCAAGGAAAGGAATCTATCCTTTTACGAAATGCCTTTGTGCATTTGCGAAGGAGGACGAAGAAGAGGCGGATGGCTCGGAAGGGAACATTGTGGCAGAACAAAACCCATCAAGATTTTGGCATGTATTGGTAGCTGGGGAAGGTAGCACAAATGAATGCGAAGAGGTCGACAGAGCATCAACAGGAAGGGAGAAAGCAGAGGACATTGGAGAGTACGTGGTTGATGGGGGGGAAGAGGAATGCGTTGATCGAGAAGGGAAGTGTTGTGTATCCCAGGGTGCACGGGCCTCATAGAAGGGAAGGGTGGAAGTGTTTTGTGAAAGGAATGGGTAAAGCGAGTGGAAGGTGGGGAGTGAAAAACATTTGTGGCATTGGATGAGGAGGCACCGTGAGAGCTAGAATGGGGCGAAGGAAGGGCAGGTCTGGGGGCCGAATGGGGCGAGATGGGGAAAAAAGATGTGTAATGTGTGTTTTTTCTTGCATGGTAACGGCGGCGTTGATCCACATTTATTTGCTCTTTGTTTTTGGCGTAGATTTCTCTTCTTTGAGCTAATTTTTCTCTACGACATGGGGAATCCCGCAATGCTTTGCAGCGAGAGAAAGTATGAGACAAGTAAAGGAAAAAGTGTGCATCTAGCCATACATGGAGTAAAACAAAAGAATACGAAAGTTGTTTTGCGCATGTATATTACAAAGTAAAGGAACATAGCACTATCAAAGCTCATTCAATGAAAGTTATGAATACAGAAAGTGTTCAAGGAAAGAACATGTCCATACAATATAAAAGACCATCAATAGTATTTATTTTTTAAAGGAAATGGCTTAGGAATTCCAATTATTGATATTCAATAACATAGAGAGTGTGACAAAAATTACAAAACAAAAGGTATATATATCGATATTCATTGAACCTGAGTTTACATAAACAAAAGTAGAGCAAAAAGGAACAACTAAACATTCGTTTGTGCAAGAAAGAGTTATTGGAAAGGGTGCTAGCATATGAAGAGACCAAGAGAGCTTTACAAGGGGGGAACATGAATGTAGGGAAGCCTGTATATTGTTACGTAAACATAATTTAGGGAAGGGAAGCCGCAGCTTCAAGTTTGTGCGACTTTATAATGACACATGTGAACTGCTTCTTCTAACTGCAGTATCTTTCAAGTTTGATGGAAAGCGTAAATTGATATTCGTGGCATATAACCCGGTGTACAATTTCAGTTGTTGCACCATCATCTATGCTCAAAAACTACAAGTCTTTAGCTTTGACGCCCATTATATTTTCAGCATCTCATCAAATGCGATTCATGATTGAAGTTCTCCCGTGCCATCTTTTAAAGTGACACGTAGTACATACCTAGTAGTCACATTTTTGGATAGGAATATTACATTTCCCACAAAACCGGACCCGTTTTCCGTTCTTGCACTTTCTTGCGACACTGTGTACCATTTTTCACTAAAGGGCATGCCAAGTAATAAAAATTGTCCAATGTAATGTCTCAGTGATTTTTGTTGTAATTGTAGCCCATTCATGTTTATCTATGTTACCCATTTTACAAGGGACTCATGAGCTATTTTTTCCAGGAGAGGACAAGGCGAGATGGAGGCCCTAGAACCCTGTTTGTGATAGATGGTGTGGGGACATTGAAAGCATCGATGCAATCCATTCTTATAGAGAGAGATTTCGGAATCACTTGGATTGACAAACCATTTTGTAGTGGATATAGTATCAAGAGATGTTCTGCATTGAAGCCGGAAACACGAGCAGTTTTAAGAGCAAGAACTGGTTTCTACGTGGAATCAAAGGAATTCTTCTAGCTCTTCTCCAAGTACAGTTGAATTTGACCCCACAAAGTGATGGAAACACTAAATCGACGACATGTCTTCAACTTTCCGCACCGCTCGCTTGCTTCGCTCGATCACGTCTGCGAATGGTGGATCGTGAAGAAATAACAAGAACAACACCAAGAATGTCAACAAAAGATCTCGGTAGGTCTTCCAAGTATGTATTTGATGGGGAAAAGTGGAAGTGGTGTAAAGTTATAATTTCATTGTTGACATGTAGAGGCTTGGACAATAGATGCTTGCGCCGATAGGAAAATTTCGAGTGTGTTGTTTAGGTTGTTGAACTTTTCTTTTGCTTTTCCAATTCTTCCATTAGAGATGGTGTATGTTTTTTCATTTTCTATCGTGCCATAGAAATTTTCCGCAATCTCATTGAAACAAGTGACACGGATTTCACCACCTCTGCTATCCACGAAGTCGAATCCAAAGAAACAACCATTGCCGTTATCATTACTATATGTCCGCATGGAGTTTTTCGCGACCGCTCTGCCCTCTATGGACCAAACACGCATGGTTGTGTTCAAGTCGTTTATGAAGATGGCCTTCGATGCTGATTTCGAGGAAGCATAAATATTTTGAGGTGGTGTTTGTGGAAACAAAGTTTTGGGCACACCCTCAGGATGGTCAACACAGGCTTGTTTGCCCCGAATAACATGGTTGGGGATCCGGGAAGGAGAACCAATTTGTGGATATGTTTCTTTCACTATATCCATATCGGTAATTAAAACGGTCCTGCAGGCATGCAATGTAAGGAATGAAAATGTTAGAAAACATTGTGCGAGATAGAAAAGACGAAAGGGAAGTCAAAATATCGACTACTTACATTTCATGTTTGACCATCCTACAAACGGTTTTTTGCAGCTGAATTATTGTGCCTTCTTTCAACGTTTTGTCCACAACCAGTTTCGAAAACTTGGAGGGCAACAATGCCTTCTGGATGTGAATACCATCAGAAAGGTCAACTCGATGCTGGGTGTCACTATTCAACAGAGAGTGAACAGGACAAATGTTGAGGAGCTGGAACGTGGAACTCGCATCCGAGCAACCGGACATTAGGCGCGTAACACCTCCTTCTGTTAAAGTTGTGTCCATGTTTTCAATGCAAAAAGTAGAGGAGAATGGATGCGCTAGCACGACAAATGCAACGATCAACCAAGAACGTGAAAGAACACACCAAAACAAACAACCAAACCGAATGTTATGCCCCCACCTAGAAAATCGAACCCGATATTTCTTTTTACTAAAAGCAAATGCGGAAGGGAAGGTTGAAGTGGATCAAAAGAATGATGGCAGGGTAAAGGATAGTAGCTTAGAGTTCGCACAAAAAAGGTAAAATCTAATGCAATGCCACCAATCACAAAAGCCCATTTTTTCGTTATTAAATTCCATTGTGGAAGGGAAGCCAAAACGAATGTAAAGAACAATAACAGGCAAATAGGAAGTTGTGGTGAGCATGTATAATAAGTTTTTTAAAAAGGGGGAAGAAACAAATTAATGAACGGTGAAGCAAACATGTTATCATTGAACAAATCTAAAAACTGCGAATGGACACGCAGGCACACCCAAGGAAAAAGAGTTTGAAATAACAGATAGCTGTGGAATTTTTTTCGAATGAGGACAAATTTAATAGAGATATGCATTATATAAGTGTATTCTACAACTGTCATTTAAGCACGGAAGAAGAGTTTGCATAAGAAAATGTGTCCAAAAATGATCAAGCGAAAAAACTTACCATTTGTGAATGTACCTAAATATAAATATCTTTATTGAATTCCACTACATAATAATTAAGAGATACTTATTATATAAAAACATAAATCATTATATTAAAAAACCTACCATAAGTGACCATTAAACCGAGTACCAGATGTAGAAACTGCGCGCTATAAAAACATTTTTCCTTCCATGGTAGTGAAATTTGCCTTAATTTAAAATAGATGCAATTTATTTCTAATATTATTTCAATTTTTATGGGTACTGCTGCTTTTTGGTTGTCTTCTTCGTTGTATTTCAGGATTGGCAAACATTTAGACATTGGAATGGAATGCTGTTAATAGTAATATTTTTTCATTTCAGCCTATACAACTAAATGTTTTAAAGGTTTTTCAGAGAACATTGTGTAGCTAGAATTTTCTTGTCTTCCCTGGTGTGCCTGGTTTTTGCTGTGGGTATCTCATCCTTAGTATCTTCTAGTTTCTCTAACAAGAAGTAGACCAACTGGAATATCTGCCTCTGGCCTGTGTGATTATGACCAGACCTAATAAACTACCTCTGCTGAATCTCTATGTTGAATCTCTACCTCTGGCATTGGTCATCGAATGCAAAATAATCATATTATGTTTACCAAGAAATTGCAATGCCATATTAAATGGATGAACCACTAAACTTTCAAACCCTTCTTGAGCGAGAGATGGTTGACATCATTAAATTTTAGGAACATTTTTCCCTGTTCCTATGAAAACCCGCTATTTGGCTTATGACTAGTAATTAGATTTCAGAACAACATTCCATGTTTCTATCCCTGTTCCTGTGAAATGGTGTTTTTTATTAGCTCAGGTGTAATTTGTGTCAAAGCAGGGGAAGATATTAACTAATATTATTGTCATGTGAAAACAAATGTGATTTTCCTTTAATAGCTTGGAGGTGAAAATGCTCTTTTAAATGAATTACAATTGATTATAATTCATAGTAATTATAATTGAATTACTCTGTTTCTAAACATGTATGCTCCTTGATTTAGGATCCTTATTTATTTTAAGTACTTGTTGAGCTCTTATTGACTCTATTATGCCAAGTTCCTCCCAGATCGTAGTCATCCTTGCTCTGAATTTGCATTTTTAATCAGTTCATAACCTATAGAAATAGGGATCCACAAAGATTCACTATATTAAAATCCAGGGCCATTTCTTCTTAAGAGACATTCATTGAGATTTCTTTCCATCTTTCATAAGTATATGCTTCCCTTTCATTATAAATTTCTGCAAAGACTCGTTACAAACAAGTGTCGGGAACTTAGAATATAGTCAACGAATGCTGTAATGAACATTATGAAGTTCAAATTTGAGTGTACAATTCAGAATTTCACAATTTTGTTATATTGTTTAGGTTTTAGAAATTTGAAATGGTTGAATCTTTATGCTAGATAAACTGGCCATGCTAAAGCTTAGGCTGTGTTACTGTAAAATCATGCCTTGATATAGAAAATACAATTTATTTCAAATGTATTTTTGATTCGGCTTCTCAGTAATTTTAGTGTCAGAAAATTGATACTGTCCCAAACATTTTAAGCTAATGGTAATATTTTGTTTATTTTAGACCTTACAGCTAAATGTTTTAAGGTTCCTCAAGATAGAAATGTTTACTTTCAATTGTTTTAGATGCTTCACAGAATTTTCTAAAATGTTTACTTTCAATTGCTTCACGAATTTTTTTGAAAGATTTTATGAGAATCACTCACCTAAGTTTTAGAAACGAATATTTTATCTTTTTCTTTCATTGCATATTAAGATTTATGTGGTGATTTATTATTTATTATATATTCTATGTACTAGAGGCAACGTTGCATATTTCCTTCTAGTTGATTGAGACTGTCAGATCTCAGAAAAACAATTGGGTAAGAGCTGCCCAAGTATTACAATCTCTTTCTTTTAAAAAAATTTGTGATATTTTTAAATTTGTGCATTGTTTACCAGTTGCCACTTTTGTTATATAAATTTTTTTGTTAAATTTTAGTGACAGTGCCCTCCCAAGGAGAGTTTTCCATAAACGTAGAGTATAAATTTGTTATTTTGTTTTTTTTTAAATTATTCCTGTGTTACGTAACCATTTTTAATTTGACTGTCAATTTACTTTTCCATTAAATAGTATTACTTTGTTTATTTTTTGTAAATTATTTTCAGTTTCAGTTAAACATTTTCATTTCATATTCTATCAAATACGGCAAGGTAAACAATCGCATTCACAACAAATATATTGCAAAAGTTTACACCCAGAAAAAACAAAGTACATGTTGTTAGATAAAACAAAGTAGTATATTGGAGTTAATATTTACAGATCCAAAATATGGCTCATTGTTTCACGTTTACTTGCAGAAAAGCATTACAAAAAATGCCTATAGCTATATACAGTCTACAACTTTGTTTTTGTTTACAAGGTGTTTGGGGAGGAGGCTATCATTTTTTTTTCTTTTTTTTCTTGCTAGCACCAGCAATTTTCTTTGCAGCTTTGTTTTTTTTTTTTCCACTTTCTTGTTTCGCAACAACAACACCCATTTTTCTTAATTTATAGGAAGGTTCACACGCCATTGCAGCCTCCTTAGTATCGTAGACCAAGCCAAATCCCCGGGAATGAGGCCCGACAGTACGAAATTTGGACAAATACAAAGGGCTTTGTGGCAAAAGGCGAAGTCACTCTCTAACCAAATCTGCTATAACCGGTTTAGGTGGTTTTGGTTGCCTGCAGTGTAAAACGTTCACAACAAACTGAGTCCTCTTAAACTGTTCTTCTCTTTGCAAGTGCGGTGTCGTAACAGTTACTCCAACCGGGGGAGAGATAATTGTATTTCTAGTCCTCATTCTTTTAAACTCAACGGAAAACATCCAAACATTAGGGAAAGTAGTAGCCGAAGCAAAATGTACAATGAGTCGAGAGAGAAGGTTTCTTTTCAGGCAGGCAGCTTTAAAAACCTTCCTGTTGAACATTTTAACGCTCCGCAAGGGTTGCTTGCGGAACGCTTCAAAGTGGCTTCCCAGGGAGATAACTCCCTCCGCACACTAGGAATCATGCTAACAAGAAAGGCACGTGCTCCTTTATGCCATTATTATTCAGGGCAGATATTGTTTGCATCTTTACAAAGCATAAGAAAAGAGGCACACAAAACAATTTCTGAAAGGTAAAGCCATCCAACCATAGAAACAAAAACACACATTGAAAGTTCCATGCAATTGTTGATCAAGAATTTCACGCTTGTTACCTGTCCAAGTTAATGTACCAAACTAAACACAAAAACCTTGAAAAACTCAAATGAAATTGATACCTGATGGACAAGATCCGAAGATGTAGACGGATAAGGAAGCCGATGTAGATAAGACGGCGCACACGAGCAATTCTACACAGTAGATCCAAGTAACCTGCGAGACACCGATGCTTGATAGAAAAAGACCACGTTAAAAGATATTTAGGTGGACTGCCCGAGAAGCGGGTCCGGGAAGCGATAAGCTCCCTCGGCGGATGTCAGTCCACGTTTTCAATTAAGTAAAGAAGCATACATGATAAAAGATGTACGTACAGGACTAGATTTTCTGATCAAAGTAATAAACAAAATCTAAACAGCAGATAGAAAGCAACAAAAATAGGGGAACTGAAAACAAAGCTGGATTTGTGTTACCTGTGTCCTTTTACCTATCTGCAGGATGATCGGCGTCGATTATGTAGAATCGGCGTCGACTGATGTGATCGGCGTCGTCGATATAGATCGGCGTCGACTGATATAGATCGGCGTCGATCCGAGACAAAGTGTGAGAAGATTTGGGAATCGAAAAATGAAGGCAAGATCGTCAACATCTGTTGGATCTACAGAAGCCGAGAGATACTAGCAAGGCTCCACCTGTGTTGGATGCAAGAACAGAGTCACCAGAAAATCAATGGAGACGTGCGATGTTGATGTGATAAGAGCAGAGTAACGGTGCTCCTCTCAGGGATTGATTTGGACAAGATTCACTCTCATTCGATAGATAATGTTCACACTTGATGCTCAAAGATCTCTCGTTCTCTCTCTTACAACTCATGTCTTCAACTGCTCTTCTCTTCGTGTTCGTCCTTCCTTTCCTCTCGCGCGAGTTACGGGCCTCTATTTATAATCGGCGCCGCTCCGAAAAATCGGCGTCGACCGAGTACCGGTCGGCGCCGATCACGGAACAGACTCCCGAGATGGCCAAAATGAGCGATTTCTAGAAAGATAAGAGTGATCCCTCCACCTCAAATACGGGAAATATCCCACTTTGGGAGGAGGAGAAATAGGGGGGATATATGGATAGAATAGATATGGGGTAGATAAGTGGTTAGGATACATGTGAAAAGGTGTAATTAAATAGTTAATATTTAATTACTCACGGGTAAAACATAATGGGGTGAATTAAACTTAGGATAGGTGTTTAAATCACAAATTGAATAATACCCCAAGGGGATAGTGGTGATATAAACGTGCCCCAGGTTACCTGAGAGAGCAAATGCGCACGAGGGACACTAAATTGGATAACCAATTTTAGGTGTCTACATTTTGCCCCTTTTTGTCAAGTAACTTGCGATAAGCAAGGTTATGAGACAAAAACAAGGAGATGGAAGAAAGGAAGAAAAAGTGATGATGTGATCCCCCTCAAACTAGGGATGGGATGGGTGATAGAACAAATGATCCCAAGTTTGAAAAAGGTAGATGAAAACACGGGATGCCCCAGCTGGATGTCTGGAGTAGATCTGATCATTAATGATGCACAAACATGAATAAAGAGGCAGCCACCTAAGGAACTCACATTGGTAGGGCAGACTAGACGGTCTCCTCATGAGACGACGTTAGTACCTACAGACCCATGAGTGTAAGGAGAGCTGCAAAATAGTCAGCATCTAAAGAGAGACACATTGGTAGGGACAACCAGACGGTCTGCAAAGCAGACGACGTTAGTGCCTACAGACCCGTTAACTCTAAGTTGCCAAAAAGTACGAGTGCCCCACGCAAAGGGAACAAACTCGAAATGGATGGTGATATCGAAAATATGTGCCAAAAGGCAACATTCAGCGCACAATAATGACCAGATAAATAAGCCAAGCATCAACACTATGGCAAAGAGATATGGAAAATCGGCGGCGATCACAATAATCGGCGCCGACCTAAATAAACGGCGCGACTAAAAAAAATCGGCGCCCAAACCGTTCACAAAGCACATATAAATATGTGAACGGAAAATGTGAACGATTTATTTACACCATGACGATTGATTCAGAGAGAGTCAAAAATTGGATTTGAGCACCATGGAAGCCTCTGAAGCGGTCGAAGCGAGAGAGGACACGACTGGGTAAGTGGTTCTTCTTGAACCCGTCATATTTTTGCTTTTTTTTTTTTTTTTTTTTTTTTGTGGGGAGGCTGAGTGTGTTTTACCTCCGGCCCGAGAATCGGCGTCGATTGGTATAATCGACGCCGATGTAATGTAAGCGCGCCGATTAGAATTAATCGGCGTCGACTATAAATAAACAACGACGCCGATTATATTTAATCGACGCCATTGATAGATATTGATAGAAAATGATAAAATTTGTTTTGGATGTTCGATTTGGGTAAATATGAAGCTAATATTGCTCTTGATGTCGTGGATGCAGGCACGAGAGGTACTACACATGAGGGATGTGATTCCCGAGCTACTAGAGACCATTCTCCCTGATGTCACTGACGCAGATTGGTGCCACTTAGAGTTAGCCGGGCTCGGGGGCTTTCGGTACTACAGACGAGTGCCGCGAGATGTAGAGTTGATGCGAGCACTAGTGCGACGATGGGATAGCCAGACTTGCACTTTTTGGTTCAGGATGGGTGAGATGACCATCACCCATGAGGACATATACAGGATTTTGAGGCTGCCGATCACTGGGGACCCGATAGAGATTACGCCACGAGAGCAGCAGCAGAGGGCCCTAGTTCGATTGTATGGAGATAGGGTAGATGATTCAGAGATAGTGTCCAGGGCAGTGAGGATAGCCTCAGTATAGACAGGATGTTCCCAGGAGTAGACGGATAGTGTTGATTCAGATGGCGATCTCCTATTTTGCTCTACCAGATTCAGGAGGTGGGAGATTCCCACTTGTTATTACTAGATTACATTTGTGACATCCTGCAGTTCAGACAGGTGTTCGCATTTGCTGATGCCTTGATAGCTCAGATATATTATGAGTTATGGATGTATACCACTGGCCGGAGGACAGGTATTGATGTCAGTTTTGTGCTCCATTGCTGGGCATATGAGCATATAGCAGTGATCAGGCCATCCGGGCTTCCTTGGATGCCAGCAGCAGTGGGGAGCTATTGATTACGGATTCCGGCGATGGCGGGCTGATATGGCCTCGAGATACAGGGAGATCCGTAGATTGGTATGGTAGCGTTTGAGCGTTTGACGCGGACACGGCATTAGGTCATCTGGAGACCATATCGGGTATTTCTGACATGGGCTAGTCAGGATGCTCACTTGGTGGGATTGAGACGGAGCAGGGTGGTTAGGGGCCGCAGGCCTGATATGTGGGAGCGCGTCCCATTTATACGGGTATTGAGATAGTTCGGCCTAGTACAGACAGTGCCGACTACTTACAGGCCTTATAGGTGAGACAATGAGAGAGACTGATCTGCCGATTTTGATCCCGGCAGATCCATTGAGAGAGGCCCCACCCTCCACAGACAGTGATGATGATGCTGGAGTGGATGATGGTTATGCGGCATGGTATGCGACAGAGCTACCACGACACCTTCCGGCATCTATAGATGCCGATGAGGAGGATATGGCTACAGTGCTGGAGAGACTGGAGGGAGAGCACGCCACCCTGACACATACACACCAGTGGCTCTCGAGGAGATCAGAGCTCTGACAGTGGAGAGGGATGCCCTGATTTTGGAGAGAGACACCGCTCGCCAGGAGCGAGATACAGTGATCCAGCAGAGGGATCGCTACCATCGACATAGGGAGGCCCTCAGGGCCAAATATGGTGAGACAGGTACCATGTCAGAGTCTGGGACACAGGGCACGACCATAGGAGGCACCACCAAGCAGCTTGCACAGCTCATTACGAGCACCTGGTACCGTGAGCTTGAGCACATATCAGTCTCTCCTCACTGAGGTGAGATACTACAAGGATGCCCTAGCGCAGCATGCCCCAGATGTGCCTCGGTACGGGCGAGGAGGAGATCGCGGCGCCACGGCGAAGCGGGGCATCGGGGAGGAGAGCACCGGAGAGACCGAGGTGGGCAGAGGCCTCCAGCAGCAGGTGCGTCTAGCTCGATAGGCGGTCGGCCAGAGAGACAGCCTGGTCCAGAGGAGGGTGGAGGAGATAGTGTCTTCCACGCATCAGATTTTACGATATAGAGATTGATGTATTTTGTATCAGTGTAGTGATGTAGCCTCGATTGGAAGGCATTTTATAGATGGCTTGATTGAGAGCCACCCATTTTTTGTTGTACAGACACTCATGTATATATATATATATTCATCATTTCCTTTGTCATATGATTGTTCTCCTGCTTTTAATTTTGATATACATGGATAGATGTAGCGTAATTGTGATGGATATAGACATAGATTGATAGATGATTGGATAGACATAGATGTAGAGGACATAAATAGATGTGATTTGATGTGATTGATATGTGGATTTAACTTGATTGAGAAAATAGATAAAGATAGATGTAATGTTACTTGGATAGACAAGTGATTAGATGATGTGATAGATAGGTAGGAGTTAATAGTTGGAATGGATTTGATATTTTTTGAGATTTTTAATTAAATTTTGATGAAAATAGATAGATAGACTCACATGTGTTTATAATAGAGGCGATGAGATGTGTTTTGGACAAAGTAGATCAGATGAAATTAGATAAATGATAGAGTTTGATTAAATTAACATGTTAAATGGTAATTTAACTGGATGAAATAATCGGAAATATTCTCTGTGAGAGCCAAGGATGTAATGAAAATGACCTTGATTAGAAATAAAGGAAATACACCCAGATAAGAGAAAAATGATAAGTTGGACTCCCAACCGACCATAAATAGAATCTGGATAGGAAACCAAAAGATCATGCATACAAGGCCCTATATGAGGTTAAAATAAACCTGACACTAACTAGCCGCAAACCAGATTTAGGAGGGAAACGGAAGGAGCAGTAAGTAGGTATCTTGTCGAAATTTACAAGGGACAGAATACATGTTCATACTGGGAAAATAGGATTCTCCATATGATCGACAAAAGGTCTTATATCTCAGCTTCATGATTTCTGGCAGAAAAGCAAACTGATCAATGCGGGAAGTTTGCTAGATATGGAAAGACTGATCAATACGGGAAGTCTTTCAGTGATGCTAAAAAGTGTATAAACTGACTGAAAGGCTGATCAATGCAAGAAGCCTTGAGTATTCCTTTGAGAAACAACCGTCCTTCAAGGGAGCGGTCTGTATTTTGAATTTTAATGATAGCCATCCTTCGAGGGCATGGTCTATATCTTTTGATTCATTTGATAATGTATGGATAGCTGTCCTTCAAGGGATCAGTCTATCTTTTATCCTTTTTTTTCTTTTTTTTTTTTTTTTTTTTGAAAAGCTTTTTGGAAGAAGCTGAGTTTAGACCTAGATAGATCAGATAGAGGGGAAGAAAACGTATAAAGAGCACGCACTCATGCCCCGAGTAGATCCGATTAAGATAAGCACTTGGGACAAATGAAACGGTGATTAAGGTATTCCTACCATGAGGAGAAACATATCCAGAAGAAAAATGCTATGAGTAGAGCCGCGATACTCATATTTAAGGTAAAAAAAGACAATAGGCGGAGAACCACATAATTTCGAATCACCATGAAAGTATATGACTGGTTGTTAGATGGATGAAAGATCTGTCTTGCGACTAGATTTGTGTAAGATAGATTTTAACAGTAGAAGGGCCGTAGATGCAAGGCATTAAGAGGTTCCACTTCAGGTATACCATCCATGGAAGATAGACGATAAGCCCCAGACCCATATTTATGAGTGATAACGTACGGACCCATCCAGTTGGGAGCAAACTTACCACGCTGACTCCTTTCGAGTGTAGTGACATTTTGATTTTCTTTAAGAACAAGATCACCAATTTTGAAGTCACGGTGCTGCAAGTGCTTGTTATAAGCATGTTTGACACGCTCAAGATAGACTTGATGATGTTCAAGAGCGTTGAGACGCCGCTCATCTAATAATTCAAGTTGTGCTAGACGATTTTGACGATAGTCCTCATCAGAGACAAATTCTCTAAGAGAAACACGGAGAGATGGGATTTGGACTTCCAAAGGAAGAACAACCTCAGACCCATAGATGAGAGAGAAGGGAGTAGCACCAGTAGGAGTACGAATGCTAGTCCGATAAGCCCAGAGAGCAAAAGGGATATGTAAATGCCAATCCCTACCAGCTCGACTAGTTACCTTTGCGAGGATATTACGCAAAGTTTTATTGGAAGCTTCGGCCTGGCCATTAGCTTGAGGATAGTATGGAGAAGAAAAGCTGAGTTTGATATTGAAAGCGTCGCAGAGGTTCTGCAAATCAACGTTTTTGAAAGACTTACCATTATCTGTGATGAGTTTGTGTGGAACACCAAAGCGACAAATGATGTGTTGATAGACAAAATCAACTATGGGTTTAGCTTTTGTTGAAGAAAGAGGGATAGCTTCCACCCACTTAGTAAAGTATTCAGTGGCAGTAATGATAGAATGATGACGCTGTGAAGAACGGGATTGATGAGACCAATGAGATCAAGACCCCATTGCGAAAAAGGCCACAAATCCGCTGTAGGTTGTAAAGCTTGACTAGGGATATGTGTGAGATTGGAATGTTGTTGACACTTGACGCATTTCTTAGTGTATTCACAACAATCTCGATTAAGAGAAGGCCAATAATATCCCAAACGTAAGATGCGTTTAGCTACGGCCAAGCCACTAAAATGTCCACCACAGATACCGTCATGGACCTCCTGGATAGCTTTAGATGATTCAAGGGTTTTGAGGCACCGAAGCAAAATACCATCAAAGCCATGTTTGTAGAGGATCCCACCTAGAATAGTATAGTGATTAGCGCGTAGGATAAAAGATCTTCTACCATTGGAAGTCAGATCTGGAGGAAGCACTGAATGAGATAGATAATCAACGATCTGTTGATACCACTCATCCTGAGTATGGGTTGTGACAACATGGATTGAAGTTAGTTGCCTAAGATGAGATGGTTGATCTAATCGTTGCACAGCCACATAAAGTCGCGAGTCCTCGGTAAAAGGGGATAAGCGAGGCTAACGAAGCCATTGTATCTGCGAATCGATTCGCAGTGCGAGGAATAGCTTGGATAGTGAATTTATCGAAAGATTGGAGTTGAACGAGAACGATATCACGATATTTTTGAAGGATATCATTCTTGCATTGATAGACACCCGTGACTTGATTAACGATGAGTTCAGAATCACCAAAGATGTCAATATGACGAGCACCGAGATTAATGGCATTTTGAAGACCCAAGACAAGAGCTTCATATTCAGCCATATTATTGGTGCACTCAAAGTTTAATTTGTGTGCGACTGGGATAGGCGTACCCCAAGGAGGAATCATCACGAAACCTACACCTCCCCCTTGCTGGCATTTGGATCCATCAAAGAAGAGCTTTACTTTAAATGGAGACAGACCAAAATCAATTTGTTGGATATATTCATCGGGAATTGAGCAAGGGGGACTTGAGTGTCCGGAAGAGGAGCATCAACTAATTGATCTGCAATGACCTGACCCTTGATAGACTTTTGCGGGATAAACTCGAGATCAAATTCTGTCATAAGCATGAGCCAACGAGTGATACGATCATTGTGATAAGGCTTCGCATGAATTGTCTTGAGTGGATTGACACTTGTGACAATGTAAGTTTTGTGATTAAGGAGGTAATGATGAAGCTTAGAAGTTGCGAAGAAGAGAGCACAACACAACTTTTCAGCTTTGGAATAACGTGTTTCATACTCATGGAGGGTGCGACTGATGTAATAGACAACTTGTTCTTTACCACAAGCGTCCCGATGCGAGATCATGGCTCCCAGAGCATGGTCAGTCACAGAGATATAAAGATAGAAAGGCTCCCCCTCGCGTGGAGGTGTAAGCACAGGTGGAGAAAGAAGATAAGCTTTGAGATCATCAAAGGCCTTTTGGCAATGCTCATCCCATTCAAAATGAACATTCTTACGGAGGAGATGATGAAAAGGTTGACAACGGTCCGACAATTGTGAGATAAAACGACGCACTGATTGAAGACGTCCTTGGAGACTACGGAGTTGCTTTAAGTTAGAAGGGGGAGGCATCTCAAGGATAGCTTTTATTTTTGCGGGGTCTACTTCAATACCCCTAATGGAAATGATAAAACCTAAAAGTTTACCAGTGAGAATGCCAAACACGCACTTAGATGGATTTAGATGAAGACAAAAGTGAATAAGCCTCTCAAAGAGAGGTGCAAGAATGAAAAGATGATCCTGACGACGTTTGGATTTACCGAGGAGATCGTCGACGTAATCTTCCATAGTTTTGTGTAAGAGATCATGGAAGATGTAGGTCATTGCTCGCTGATAGGTTGCTCCTGCGTTCTTAAGACCGAAAGGCATGACACGATAACAAAAGGTCCCCCAAGGAGTTATGAAAGAAGTCTTATGTTGGTCTTCTGGTGTGATGAGAATTTGATTATACCTAGAGAAACCATCCATAAGAGAAAGCATCTCATGACCTGTAGTTAAATCCACGAGTTGGTCGATATTAGGTAGAGGAAAATCATCTTTTGGACAAGCAAGATTAAGATCCCGGAAGTCGGTACAAATTCAAATTTTCCCAGTAGCTTTAGTTACTGGTACTACATTGGAAACCCATTGTGGATAATCGATGGGTTGATGAAGTTAGCCGAGAGCAAGCGCTGCATTCTTCTTTAACAAGAAGGGCTACTCTAGGGTGCATTTTACGTAATTTTTGTTTAACCGGTTTGATGTCGGGAAGAGTAACGATATTTGGACCACGATATCGGATCGAGTCCCTGACATATCCTCATATGATGTTGAGCAAAGGCTTGACGATGGTTGGAAAGAAAAGTGGTAAAGTCTCCTAACTCCTGTGGATTAAGGGATTGGCCGACTTTAATGATGTGAGAGGTCTTGTTATCACCGAATCATAAGCACCCTATGTTATACAGGTCGATATACTATTCGATCACGGAAGTGATGTGTCGAAGGAATGGTATCTTAGGAGATAGAATCTTGCTACCCCGAGATAGACCTCCAAAGAGAAAGTCATTCTTGCTCCTAAACTACCCGCCACAATCTACTCTAATGCAGGGTAAAATAACTATTCTAATCTAAATTTTCAAGGGACTAGGGAAAGAGAATGCATAAATGAAAGCCTACACTAAAGCGGTGATACACCAAAAAGTTGAGGAGGGTGTGAGAGTATCTCCAATGTGTGAAATACTGAGAGGAAAAGTGCACACTAGAAGAGGTGATGACAGCTCATCTCCATAATCTAGTGAATGCATTTTGAAAGAGGTTATTCCAAGCATACACAATGATAATGAATCCTGCAAGAACATAATAAGGTAGACACAATATTTCTTTAGAAAGATTAAAAGGCAAGAAGAATGCAATAAATAACACAAACGGGGATTTTCATAGATCCATCAAACCGATATTTTATTGCTTCATGATATACAGGAGAATCTATTACAAGATAAGGGCCTGATCACCATGACCACAGGAGTCCACTACAAGGGCTTGCAGACACATTGGCTTCACAAAGCAATTTTGAGCTTTTGCTATTCAAAACCCCCTTTACAATGAGCCCAACACTCCAATTTATAGAAAAATGAGAAGGAAAGAGAAGGGAAAATGGAAATCCTCGTAATGAGAAGCGAAATCTGTCCTTCAACCACTGTAAGAGGCATTAAATGGAGTAAATGATTATACATTACTTGCAAAAGGCTCCCCATATTGTCCCATGTGCTGCAGTGCGCATTGAGAGAAAGAATGATGACCATGCCTCTTAATTGCACTCCCAACCACCAAATGAAAATCGATGCTGAACCCAGCCACGTTTTCTTAAAAATCTCAATCAATTTCTGATCAAATATGGAATTTCCTTGATTTATGTTATTGGGCTCGAGCCACGATTCCAATGGTACCAATTTTGTGTGATTTCGTTGAGAAATGCAAAAGTTATGGCCTTCTGATTGAGCGGGCAGCTATTTTGGGCAGACTGGCAGTTTTTTAAGGAGCATTTGACGGGAAAGAGCATTAATCGAGTGAGCCGAACATGTTTCTCTTCATTTAAATATATCTATCCTCATTAAAAATAAAAATCCAATTTTGTGAAAAACCGAAAGTCGATCCCTATGAAAATCGGAGCTCGGAGTCAAAAGTTAAACTTTTCTTCCCAACGACACGTGTCATGATTTGATTGGCTCAGAAGATTTTCTAGCATCCCGATGTCCCTTTGTCCCATTTGGCACCTGAAATTCCCATTTCTTCCAAAAAATCGCAGATGCAAAGTCCCATATGTCCCATTTGCTTTGGACCAATCCCACAAATTCACCTGCCTGACACGGCGTCCTTTTGTCAATCAACTTTAGGACAAAAGATTCGATTTCGCTCGATTCAATGAGCTTTTGACCACGACATTTTGGACCGCATTGAAGATTAGGTCGATTGCTCGGTTCGGGTCCAGGTTGCTCCTCTTGTTCTCTCAAGAACTAGTTTAAGCATTTTTTCGGCACGATAGCCATTCGAGGCCCGAGCGGACTATCCCATTCGTCCTATGTTGGTTTTTTGGGTGCGTAGCTCATTTCGGCCGATCCGCGTTTTTGGAAACTTCCATAATGCTTCTTAGGATCTAGCGACTTAGCCATTTTCGCGTGATTTTTTTAGGCCAAATCATCTTTTGGACCCAAGATTAAGATCCGCACAAATTTGCTTTTCGCTTGTGGATTTAGCTTACCGGTACTACTTGTTCTAATCGGTTCGTGAATTATGTCTCGAACCTCATGTCCCGATTAGAAAAATTGAGAGGACCAAGTCGGGACATAGCCATTTTTAATGATTCTATTTCTGGACAAAAAGAATTTGATGTATGTTATCAAATTACCTCACCTTTTCTCAAGGTCGGCTTTAGGGTGCATTTTACGTAATTTTTGTTTAACCGGTTTGATGTTAGGAAGAAACGATATTGTGGACCACGATATCGGGATCGAGTCCCGAATATCCTCATATGCCCAAGAAAAGCTTGAGATGGTTGGAAAGAAAAGTGGTAAAGTCTCCTAATTCCTATTGGGGGATTGGCCGACCTTAATGATGCGAGGGTCTTTAGAAGTCCCTATATTAAGGTCGACAGTGGCTTCGTTGAGAAGCGTAGACGTGTCAGAAGGAATGGTTTTAGGAAGATAGGAATCCTCTACCCCCAGATAGGTGAGGACAAAATCATCATCCGCACAGTGGATAGTGTTGATAGTAGGAGAGTCGTCTCCAACTATTTCAGGGAAAATTAATGGTATGGAAGTGGACCTGTCATTAGTCTTATAGGCTAGTGGCCCTAAGGAAATGGTATTGATCAAAAAAAAAAGTTAGATGGGATGGAAATGGCGTCGTCCACATCGAGTGATGCTTCTGACTTAGCGGGAGAAGATGGTTCCTCAATAGGAAGAGGCTCATCGAGAATAGTGACGGTGGCTTTTGAAAGAGGTTTAAATCCTAAACCAAATTTTTGATGTGGCTTGAGAGTTGGAATGGACGCGAGGTCATGCACACCTTGTTCATATTTACCTAAGCCAAAGCCCTTCCATGCGCATCGATATAAATAAGTTTTTGCAAACGTGGGATTCTGTAGACAATCGAACCCTGTTAAATAAGGTTTGGTCCTAGGAGGAGAATCCGGGCGATAGTGAGGCATATCAAGACCACCGTAAATGAAATTAGTCTGTTGATTGGGCAGACCAATGGTGACGATGCGACCAAGACCTGGCTGATATTCAGGTTGTTTGTCTGGTCTACCATACTCACTAGGTTTGAGATGGGTGTCAAAAGAAAGGAGAGGAAGCTCTCCTAGTGAGAAACGCTGCAATGTCTCTTCTAAATTTTGTACATCCGGTAGTTTGGTTGCAGGTATGGAAGAAGATGAGGCCCCGTCAGGAGAACAAGCATTTTCCTTTAGAGGGGCAGACCCTGTGGTCATGTCGCATTGTGCGGAAGGAAAAGGATCTCCTGGATGAGTATAGATTTTGCCCTCATATTGATATTTTAAGCATCGATGGAGGGTGGATGGGACACAATGCATTGCATGAATCCAGGAGCGTCCGAGGATCATATTATAGTGGAATTTCCCTTCAACAATGTAAAAGAGTTCGTGAAGCAACTTCTTACCTACTCGAATGGGTAAGACCACAGTTCCTAAAGTAACTGCTAGCTGATCGTTAAATGATCGAAGAGCGAAAGGCGGGGGTGACACTACGTTCTTTGGTAACTTAAGTTGCTCGAATGTGTGCGAGGAGATGATGTTGAGTGCAGCACCACTATCGATCATAATGCGTTTTAATGTAGTGTTGTCGATTTGGACTGTGATAAAGAGGGGAGCCTCCAAATCCTCGGAAGAAAGGGAAGGAATTTCTGAATCTTCAAAAGAAATGGTGGTTGATGGTCTATTCAATCCAACAACCATCTCGAAAGGCTGGGGCTCATCTGAATTCACTGCGATGCGACGCAGATTATCAATCAGAGCCTGGCGATGTTGCGGAGAGGATTGAATGAGGTCAAAAAGAGACATTTTGACCGGAGCCTGGGTGAGTTGTTTCATAACACTCTCCTCAACTGACATGGGAATTTGAGCCCGAGGTGCAGCACGAATAGAGACCCGAGGTCTCGGGGCTAATGAGGAAGGAGGAACTCCTTCGGGGCTACAGAAATGACAACCCATGGTCGAGATGTTGTAGATGAGGATGGATTATCATAATGTTGGGTTCTAGTGGCGATATGAATTGTGTCGATTTGAGAAGGTGGAAGATCATTTGGAGTGGAATCACTAGAAGTAGAGGCCTGAGTAGATCGTTGGGGCTCAGATGGAGCTAAGATGACAGGAGGTGCTTGTTCCTCCTCCTCCAGCAAAAGATCACTTTCTTCCAAAAGGTTGTTGACGACAGATTGAAGAGCTTTACATCCCTCGGTATCATGACCCGGGGTACGGTGGTAAGCACAAATCAAATCAGAGTTAAACCAGGTAGGTTTAACTCCTTTAGGGTTATAGGGTTTAATCGAGGAAGAGATATGGATGAAGATTGGATAAGTTGGCGAAGGATTTCAGTATAGAACCCGGTAGACAAAGATGAGGACAGAGATGATGAAGGTGCCTCTTTTACTTTAACAGACTGCCGAGGTAAAAGAACCTGCATGTTAGGTTTGACAGTCTTTTTAGGGATCATCTTATTTTTTTGGACATCTGGAGGAGCAGCCTTGGGCACTTGAGATGGAAGTAAGTGAGACATGATTGATTTCGATGGAGGAGGAGCCCCTAAAATAGATTTTGAAGATGATGGAGATGTGACAAGTGTTGTGGTCTTCAGAGATAAGGGAGGCTGCTTGGTCGAAACTAATGATGATTTAGATAATGTCGATTTAGATGAGGGAGAAGCTCCCAAAGTAGGTATAATCGGAGGAACAGAGGGTGCCCTAGTTTTTGGTAATGAAGATGATGATTCTGATAAAAGAGGTGACGTCTTTTAGTAGGTAAGTCCACTTTTCGAGGTGCTGGTGAAGAATGTGTTGTAGAAGAAGATGATGGTTTTGATAAGTTTGTAGAAGAAGATGCCTTCTCAGTGGACAAATCCAATCTTTTATGAGGCAGAGAGAGATTTTTGTGGGAAAGCACCAAGAGTCTTGATGGTTCAAATATGGGCTTTCCTTTTTCAGGGATGGTGACAATTTCAACCGCATAAGGTGATTGTAACCTTTTCGGGGGAAGCAAATGGGGAGGTACTGATGATGCAATGTTAGATTTCGGTTGTCTCGGTCTAAGTTCAGGAACCGAGCGTATAGGTGTTGGTGCTACTTCTTTAGATTTCCCTTAATAGGCAAAGTAGCATTGGTGATGGAAGAAGTGAGTGATGAAGAAGCAGTTCCTTGCGAGGGAACTACTTCTCAGTACGAGAATTATGGGTGAAACTATCTGTAGGAAAGGAAACAGAAGAGTCAAAATCGAAGACGCTTCCGTCGAAGTTGGCACAACTATAGGTACGTTCACCAATGGCATAGTCGCAGCAAAAATGGGAGAAACAGAAGTAGATGTATCCGCGGTGGAAACTCGAAGGGATGTAATTGCCTCGAGCATTGAAAGAATGTCTGATGATGAGACAGATGAGGATGACACTGTCTCGGTATGGATGGAAGATCAGACAAAGAAGCAGAGAGAGATGAATCCGTATCTAACAATGTTGGAATATTCAAAGACGGGCTATCTAAAGATGGTGGAATCCTAATGATTAACGAAGCGGAAGGAGGTTCTGATTCGGTCGATGTGTTCGCAGATGGCTTAGTTTTAGAAGAAGATTCTTCAGTAGAGATGAAGCTGATAGTATGAGTGTTTGGTTTTTGAGACTCTGAAGCATCATGGTTCGGGGAATGATTGGGAAAAGGTTGTTTAAAGACATCCAGTGCTTGATTTGGGGGAGCATTTGGGTTATCCAGAATGAGCTCACCTTTATCAATGAATTTCTGGACAAGATTTTTGAAGGTCTGACATCGTTCGATGTCATGACCTTTGGTTCTATGATAATGATAGAAGTCATTTTCCCTATACCAGAATGGACGTTCTTGGCTTTCATCAATATTCCTAATGGGGGGAAGTTCGATCATGTGGACTTCCAACATTTTTCCAGATAGAAGCATATGATTCCCCCAATGAAGTGAAAGATCGAGATGATGAGGACCCTTTTCGAGAAGATGAGGAGTCTCTTCGTGGTGTTTGATTAGAAGTGGTATCGGCTCGTGATGTTTTTAATACGATAGCATTGGTGGATCCCTGATTCTTGTCTTTAGAAGTGGAAGGATTTGATTTGGTAAACCGAGAAAAATCTGGTTTAGATTTAGAGTGAAGTTTTAACTTCCCTTGTTCAATGGCGCGAGATTCAAGTTTGCGTGCCATCGTAAAGGCTTCTTCAAATGTATGAAAGGTCTGGATCCTTAAAGTGGAAGAAATATGATTAGCACAAGATCGAGTAAACAACTCGATCTGTTGGGATTGAGGAAGGGAGAAAGACAATTGGTTTATTATCCCTCTCCAACGAGCGACAAAGTCTGTAATAGACTCATCATCGAATTGACGAATGTTATAAAGATCTGTAATCGAGATCTTATGCGCGATATTTATTGAAAAGTTTTCAACAAACATCTAGGCCAATTGAGAGAAAGAAAACAAGGAATGTTGAGGAATGTTATTGTACCAGTCTAAAGCAGGACCTGCTAGAGACATAGGAAAAGTACGGAGCATAAGCTCCTGATCCTGGACTATGAGGTAGCAAGCATGTTTGAATGCTCGCAAATGCTTGTTGAGGGTCCTCTCGACTATGAAATTTTGAAAATTTAGGAAGTTCCCATTGGGGAGGATAAGGCTTAAAAGCCACTGAGGGGTGAATGGGTTCATTACACACTTCTTCAAAAGAGTATGAAGGATGAGCCCCTTTGGTGGAGGCTTCCAAGTCTATGATTTTCTTGAAAAGAATTTGAACCACGTCAGATTGAGGAGGAGGCACACTGGCATGTCCTACATAAGAAGCAAATGGTGGATGTTGTTGAGGTGTCAACGGGGGATTCATCTGTTGATTGATAGGATGATAAGAGGAGTAACCAGGCATTCTGGGTGACGCCTGGTGGGGTATTTGTTGTGAAGGAGCCTGTGTATAGGCAGGCTATGAGATAATAAGTGGTTGAGAAAATGAAGGTTGGATGACGGACGGAGCCTGTGATTGGTGGACTCCTATGCTTGTTGACTGAATCGGAACAGATTGAGGAACATGGGTGCCGATTTGATTGGACATGGTGGGGAACAAGACCTGAAAGAGGATTTTTACTGGTGGGGAACAAGACCTGAAAGAGGCTTTTTACTGCCGGATTAGTTATTAAGGGCGCCGATGCTAGAGGATGGGTGAAGGTCACTGTTGCTGGAACATTGGAAGAAAAACCCACTGGAGGACGAGAAGCAGGAACCAACTGACTAGTCGAAGGGGGTTGACTCATAAAGGGGTATTGACCCTGGGACACAATGATGGGCATAGATAGATGAATTAACAAAGCAATATGGGGTGCGCGAGACGCACCATTATAAAGCGCAGAGAAGAGGACCTCTCAGAAGTAGGTTGTGGAATAGTCGAGGTAACTACGGCGTTAGGAATAGGTAAGACTATTTGAGAACTAGTCGATATGGTCGGTGGAAGAGAAAAAGGAGGCACAGGTGCGCCACCCTCCTCCATGGCTCGAGGTGAGAAAAATGATGCTAACTGTTCTACAAAAGCCTGGGATGGTTCACGAGGATAATCGTACACTTGCTGGATTGGTGGTCCCTGATCAGATATTTGAATAGACTTGTGTACTAGGTAGTCCATGAGGGCTACCGGATTGCGATCGAGGAGCACCTGAAATTCAGGATCCCCACGAGGAACATACTCTGAGTCAGAAGCAGATGATATTTCTGAAGGACTAGGGGAAGCTAGACGTGATGGGGTTGCTTTGGCCTGATAGAAAGGATTATATGACCAGGATGGGGAACCAACTAACAGCGGTCCCGAGGAAGACCTGGGGGTGCCGAAACATCCACACTAGTGGTGATCTCGGAGGAAGAAGGGGCTAATTGAGCCATTCTTCTAGATTGTAACCGTGAGTGATGACCGTCATAAACAAGCAGAAAATAAGATTGACCTAACTAATGCACAGACAATTCAAGCAGCGTAGGTGATTATCTCTTTTAAGTTTTTATGCTTTTAAGAAAGAAAATATTAGGGAAGGCCTTTTAGAACAGGAACTACTCAGATAGCCAAACTAAGGATGGTTTGGGGGATGTTTTGGTGAGGAGTCCCGAAGGCACTTCAGTAAAAGACCGGTACGTGGCTTGATATAGGGGCCTACCCCCGCACTTCACACACCGCTGCGATAAGGGAGTCGGGTGCTTTGCCAATATATACCAGAACTTCCGTGAATTTATAGCGTGGCCCGAGTACCACGTAGGCTCTTCCTCTTGGATGTCACTTCCAAGTAGGCGAGGCCAGGGAAAGAATTTTTGTTTAAATGCTTTATACCTAGTGATTTTGGCTTTGTGTGCAAGGGTGAAAAATAAAAATCAAATAGTGTCACTACCGATTTTGATCAATTTTCCAACCTAATTAAAACTAGATGAAAAACATACAATAGAAATGACAAAGAAAGAGTTCTTTTTAAGCACTTAAAAATGAAGTGTTTGATTTCGATGAAGACAAGTCAAATAGATTCTTTCCCAAATGCGATTAAATTCTTTTTAAGCACCAAAAATTGAAATGTTCGAATGTGATAGAAACAAACAAAGAAATTTTTTTTTTTAGTTCCTAAAAAGGAGAAAACAAAAAGGAGAAAACACCGTAAAAGAGAAATACCTGTAGATTTAGCTCTCCAAGGTGTGTGGACTTCAAAAAGCGCGTTGTTGAGCTCTTCCCCTCGAACAATCCCATGAACAAGCAAAGTGCTCCGCAAGAAAAGGTTAAGCAAACACCAAACAAAATCCAGAAAGATATATCCAGATAATGGTGAAATGAAAATTTCTATTTTAAGGAACTAGAAAAATTTCAAGGAAATAACAATTTCACATAAAGAGCAAGATTGAAACGATGAAAGAAATGCTCAAACAGAAAGCGATAAAAATCAATAAAAATTAGAAGAAAAAGAACAAAGCTCAAAACTAGAAAAGAAATGAACTTACCAATAAGGGACTTTGGTTGGGTCCCACTGGGCATGCCAGAATGTTGATCAAGAATTTCACGCTTGTTACCTGTCCAAGTTAATGTACCAAACTAAACACAAAAACCTTGAAAAACTCAAATGAAATTGATACCTGATGGACAAGATCCAAAGATGTAGATGGATAAGGAAGCCGATGTAGATAAGACGGGCGCACACGAGCAATTCTGCACAATAGATCCAAGTAACCTGCGAGACACCGATGCTTGACAGAAAAAGACCACGTTAAAAGATATTTAGGTGGACTGCCCGAGAAGCGGTCCGGAAGCGATAAGCTCCCTCGGCGGATGTCAGTCCACGTTTTCAATTAAGTAAAGAAGCATACATGATAAAAGATGTACGTACAAGACTAGATTTTCTGATCAAAGTAATAAACAGAATCTAAACAGCAGACATAAAGCAACAGAAAATAGGGAACTGTGAAAACAAAGCTAGATTTGTGTTACCTGTGTCCTTTTACCTGTCTGCAGGATGATCGGCGTCGATTATGTAGAATCGGCGTCGACTGATGTCAGATCGGCGTCGATTGATATAGATCGGCGTCGACTGATATAGATCGGCGTCGATCCGAGACAAAGTGTGAGAAGATTCGGAAATCGAAAAACGAAGGCAAGATCGTCAACGTCTGCTGGATCTGCAAAAGCCGGAGAGATACTGGCAAGGTTCCACCTGTGCTAGATGCAGAACAGAGTCACCAAAAATCAATGGAGACGTGCGATGTTGATGTGATAAGAGCAGAGTAACGGTGCTCCTCTCAGGGATTGATTTGGACAAGATCCGCTCTCATTCGATAGATAATGTTCACACTTGATGCTCAAAGATCTCTCGTTCTCTCTCTTACAATCTGTGTCCTTTCGCGACTGTCTCTCTCATCTGTCCTTCCATAACCGAGTTTTTTTCTCTCTTCTATTTGTAATCAATCCTCTAGATTATAATCGGCGCCACTCCTAAAAATCGGCGTCGACCAGTACCGGTCGGCGCCGATCACGGAACAGACTCCCGAGATGGCCAAAAGGAGCGATTTTTGGAAAGATAAGAGTGATCCCTCCACCTCAAATACGGGAAATATCCCGCTTTGGGAGGAGGAGAAATAGGGGGGATATATGGATAGAATAGATATGGGGTAGATAAGTGGTTAGGATACATGTGAAAAGGTGTAATTAAATAGTTAATATTTAATTACTCACGGGTAAAACATAATGGGGTGAATTAAACTTAGGATAGGTGTTTAAATCACAAATTGAATAATACCCCAAGGGGATGGTGGTGATATAAACGCAATTTTCTGTTTCAAGCAGCAATGAAAGGGAAAAACGTAAGAAACAAAAGAATATCCAAGGAATATAAATATAATAGGATTAGGCATGCCCAAACATCAAAGTCCTGGATTAGGATAGCAGCAGCCCTTAACCTACTGGAGACAAAACAACAACGGTTGACCTTGTTTTTCACTTGGCGTAACAAAGGCAAAGGAAATAATTATATAGCTGAAAAAATTGATAGAATATTAATTTCAGAACAATGGATCACAGCGGCAAAACAATTTCAATCCATTGTGAATGACACTACAATTTTAGATCCACTAATCCAACTAGAAAATTCAGAAACCAAAATTCAGACTGCAAAGAATAAAAGAGTTAATCTAGTGTATTTTTGGAAACATTTTCAACAATCGTCCCATATCACAAATCATATAGCAAATACATAGAAACAAATAAGAGAACAAAGTTTTTTGATCGGGGTACAATGATGCAAATATTAAAAAATCCTTCACATAAACCTTTCACTATTTTTCAAAAAGAAACTTGCCCTGTAATGGGATGCACTTAAAAAGTATTGCTTATGTGTGTGTTATATGACACTACAGGGATTTCCAGCACAAGGGGAGAAGATAAACACAGGCCCAATAACTGAAAAGAACCGGAGTGTGACATGTCAAAACCATTCAAACCAAGGCTCATATTTTCCATCTTCAATGCAATGTCAACGCTACTACTGTTACCATGTTCTTAGCATCTAGATGACATAAGAAAATTATTATCGAGAGTCTTCAAATGAAGTTCTTATAGCTAAAGCCAGGAAAGGATCAAAGGAAAATTTCATGCAGTCGATCTAATTTAATAACTTCCGAGAGATAAAGAAAAGAGTTTTCTAGTGTGTTCACAATCCAGAATTATACTTTGCCATGCAGAGGCACTAATTCAGGTATTACACTGATATATCATAAATGTGATTTATATGTCAATTATTTTCCTGAATATCATCTTTACATCTAAAGCGAACTGTTGGCCGATACCCCAGTCCCCCAAAGGCCTGAACTGAATATCGGCCTCTTGAAAACCAGATGCCAACTTATCACAAGACTATACTGCTAATTCTGCAGTACTCATACATCAATTATGGGGAGGGAAGCAATAACTTCTGGCTCCAGTTTGATTCTGCAAAGACGTCCAACAAAGGGTAAACAAGAAAAATGAAATATGTATTGGATGCAACTTTATCTGGTCTGCACAACACTGACAACAAATTAAATTCATTTCAAATATTGTTAGGCGAGAGATTACTGTGAGCAACCCAAGCAAGTTGCACATTTTCAAAGATGGAACATGTTCTTGTGGTTACTCCTGTGGGTGATAACTCAAATAGATAACAAACATAGAACTTGTACAAGAAGAAATTTACATACAATAGTGGGTGCATGCGGGTCTAATGAAAATCACTGCATATGTAGGATAGATGTGGGTCTAAAGTATGTAAAATAGACAAAAAGGACTACAAGAACTATAAATGCAACAATTATTTTGATACTTTTAAACATGCCTAAATAGCACAAAATTACAAAAACTATTCAGATTGGAGTTGCTAATGAAAGGGCCTCCAGTCAAATGAAAGTTTGTAGCAAGCAGAAAAAATTGGTTTAGGGGTCCTGGAATGTTCAACAAGAGCTGTCAGCAGTATGCTTTGATGCTAGAAGAGGAACAATTTATCCATTGTATTTTACACACTATAGAGAAATAAATAGCTTTATTAACTTACGTTTCTTCTTCCCCACATATTCTTATAAAATTTAGACAGACTAAGTTCGATGTTTTATATGGGCAATATGGTGTCTACAGGTGAACAGGGTAATCATTAATGATAGAAGCCTGTAGCCCAGCAGTTGTTCAATGCTAAAGTTCATTCTGTAAATGAGTGGTCACAAAGAAAATAAATGTCACAAAATGTGACAATGTTTAGCAGTTGAAAAGACTAAAGTGCAGATGACACATGTTGATGGAAATCTATGCAATTAGGCAACATATCTGTGGGTATTCACCATGGGATTTAGGACCTATAGTCTCATTTCTGGACGTGGGAAGCTAAGCTATTTCTTGGACCTCCTTCCAAAAGGTTAACTGATTGTAGACATTACAAGTGCTGATGAAAAAACAATGAAAGTATTGAGTTTCCTACTGGCACTTTGTAAATAAATAACTCGCTCTCAAAGTCCTGGTAGAAAACCCAATACTTTACTACTGATGGATTTGAAGAATATCCAAAATGTCAATTTGTTTCTTACTGGTAACATGAAGGTTTATTCAACACAAACATAAGCAAATGTACCTGGCACATATACATTGAATCCAATCTACAGCACTATGTCTTGAATATAACCAACAAGGGTTTTGATTATGAGTATAATTGCATTAAGTGATCTGTAATTCCCTAAGATATGCTTATGAAAAATTCATAAAATAGATCTCCAAACTTAATTCTACATAAAAATGAGTAAAACTAAAGACTACTGTAGTTCAAGCCATCTAACTCAAAATTGCAGATCTGGAACTAGTATGTTTTGCAAAATTGAATTAAATTGAAGCCAGCATAAAGAAATGTGAAGACAAATGAGAAACAACCATTTAAGCACATAAGAACACTTTGTATTATCTTGGAAACTGACTCAATGGGAAAACCAACTTTGAGTGGACCATAACATAATCACCTTAGTATAATGTTATCTCTTCTATGCTGCCATGCTTCACCGTACATTGCAAAAACCGTGCAAAGTAGATATTTATCGTAATAGGGTTTACGATCTCTGCAGTAGGCATGGAGGTGTACAAAATATACACCGAACCCTTCTTTGGAGCATAGGAGAAATTTAACAAGCAACAAAGGTGCCTTCACCTAAAATAATTTATGGTCTCTCCTGGCATGGAGGTGTACACCGCATGAAGGGTCATATCGCATCCGTGATCAACATCGTCCTCACCGACCTCATCTCGCCGTCTCCTCTCCGACATGTGTCGAGAGCCCTCGGCACTGAACCCACTGAAGGAACACCTTTCGCGTAATTAGCATTCACCCGTGGAATAATATTTTTAGATAGATTGAATGGAACTTATGCAAAAAAACTTATTCTTATAAGTGAGATAGGAGCTGGTCATGGAACTTATGCAAAAAACCATCAAAGCAAAGTAATTTTGCCTATTTTGTTTGTGTGTGATCTTCTTTGATTAAAAATGATTTAGTAGCATTGTTTGTTGACAACCCTACCGTTAATATTTATAATTTGCTGATACTCATTTTGTTTACATTTATGATTTTGCAAATAACAATAAAGTCATGTTTATTTTTCTACGGTATGAAAGCTCTTCTTCAAACTCGCATGAAACTTAGCACTTTATGTAAAAAAAGGGACTCATTCTTTTTTTTTTAATGTATGATTCGCTGATATCTATAAATTAAGGTTGCTACGTTCTCTAGCTCTCAATAAAACTTGGTGCATAAAACTTAATATTTTGTATGTTTGATAAACCAAAACCTTGCCGTGATTTTCCTTCACCTTTCGATTTTATTTTGTTGTGGTGGCGTATTAAGTGGTGACATTTTTCACCACATCTCGCCATATATATTCCAATAGGAACAACAAATTAGTGTCTAACACATGCGTCATAATCGAAGGCTTAAGATCTTGTTTGTGACTAAAAACATATTCAATCATTTCAATCGTAACCACCCATGTGACATTCCAAGTAAGATTTTCCTAGAAGCTTTTCCAGGTCAACTTGCAACGCCGCCCACTAGCTTCTCGCAGTACATATTTGTCGCCGCAGAAAGTCTCCGCACACCACCTTTCTTCGTTGGAGATAAGGGAGAGGAGCCAATAGTGGAGCATGGACCAATAATGGTGAGGGTATTTGTGAAGTGAGTGACTAGTACATGTACATTTGTCATTCAACATTTGAAAAAAAAGTAGCTAATAAAATGTGTCACATCAAAGAATCACCCAATCACATGATGCCACATAAGTGGAAAAAATGCATGACATAATGCCCTACTAATGGTCCACCCTTTTTTCCTTTGTATGGAAAACTACTTGATTTAAATCCATTTAAAAACCACTTTCCATAAAATAAAAATGCTCAAAAAAAAGTATTTAGATTAAGAAAAAAATCTATTAAAGGGTTTTTTTTTTTTTCAAAATTTGATGTATTTATATGTGTGTTGTACACCCCTCAACTTGGGTGCACAACTACCGGGCTCCTCTCCCTTATAATCTCGATTCTCAACCATCACAATTAACAATGACCTCTTACAATCCGGAAATTTTGACAAATGCAGATTTAGGCAAAAGGGAAAAAGATCTCGCATTTAGTGAATGTTCATATTTGATTATGACATTCTCTTTAAATTCTGAAATGAATTTATGTTTGTATCTACTTCGACATGCACTAGTTTTAGAATTAATTTTTAAATTTGATGTTTTATTGTATGTCTTTGCATTTTTGTATGTAAGAGAGGAAGAGAGAAAAAAGAAGTAAGTGGGAAGAAGAGGAAATACGAGCAATGAAGCTCTATTGTAATTTTCTAGAAAACTAAAAATATGCTACTAGTTTTTATTTCTTTCATGTGTTGTGCATTTTGTGTCTTGTTTACTCCATTGTTGCGAGTTTAGTTTACGGTTTTATTATCGGATGGATGTATAAGAGTTTATTGTGTTCCTCTCCTGCCTCTTCCCTTCAATTGCTATCGAGTAGAAGGTTTCAATCATCAAGTTTAAGTTATTTTGCTTCTAGATCTCTTAAGATTTATTGATAGCCATTAACATGACGTCCACATCTAGAGCACCTTTGTCTAGTCTACAGAGACTCCACATTTTAATAGGGAAAAATTAAATATTGGTCCTTCACTATGAAAGCACTTTTTATATCCCAAGATGTTTGGGATATTTTGAGAATGGGTATGCAGAACCCACAAATGTAAAACATTCAACGCACTCACACAAGAAGAAAAATTATTCTTTTGAAAGAACAAAGGAAGAAGGATGAAAATCCCTCTTCTACATCCATTAAGCTATGCATGAGAGCATTCTTCCCATAGTATCAATAGTAAACCAAGCAAAGAATGCATGGGAAACACTCCAAGTCACATATCAATGTAAGGATAAAATTAAACCAGCAAAACTTTAGTTACTTCAAAATATTTTGAGAATCAAAAGTATGAAAGAACTAAGATTCTTCTTTACATGTTATTGGGATTGTAAATCAAATAAAATCACATGGGGAAACATAGAAGATCAAAGGATAGTTGAAGAAATCCTGGGCTTTACCTATTAAGTTTGATCCTTTAGTTGTTGTTATAGAGGAAATTAAGGATTTAAGTCAGATTTAATAGATGAATTGCATGCCTCCTTAATAAACCATGATAAGAGACCAAATAGATCACATATAGCCATAGAAAATGCATTCTCATCTCAAGCTTCTATAAATCGGTGGAAGAGCTAGAGGAGGTAAATTCACTCCTAGAGGAAGAGGAAGAAATATATTTAGAGGACGCAACAACAATCATTCAAACCAAGGTGGAAGAGGACATAACCATGATCAATTACATGGTCATAATCATTCATCCAGTCATAGAAAGAGAAGTCATAGTTAATGTAATTATTACAAAAGGTATGGACACTACTCTTTTGAATGTAAGAAGAAACAATATGATCAAGGAAAATAAAATCAAAATCAGCCTGAAAGTTCTACAAAAACTTCTATGTTTATTGTATGCACAAATATTGTTGAAGTGATTTCCACAAAATCATCAATTGAATGTAATATGGTTCAAAAAAGTTCCACATGATATTTGGTATTTAGATTCAAGTTGTAGTAATCATATGTCTGAAATCTAGAGTTATTTTCTAGTTTGGATAAATTAGTAACCTCAAATGTTACTCTTGGGAAGAATAATCAAGTGAATGTAATGGGAAAAGGGACTATTGAAATTCTAACAAAAAAGGGGAGCAAAATGTCATTAATTATTTTTTATGTTTCTTGGTTTAAATCATAATTTAATGAGTATTGGAAAATTGGTACATAAATGATAAAGGGTTTACATTAAATATAATTGAGTGCATGATTGTGGACAAGGATCCTAGCACTTAATTGATTGAAAAAGTGAAGATGAGCAATACTAGAATGTTTCCCTTGAGATTACAACCATGAAAAAGGAAAAAGATATGGAAAAAAATCATAGATCTATTTGTTGCAATAAAATCAGCTCCTTCGTAACTGAGTCTTGAGACAAGAAAAATCATTCCATCATTTTTGTCTACATTCAAATCAGTAGTGTGATTCTTACACTCAGCAAGTGATTCCTACACTAATGCAAGTTAGTCCTTCGCTAAGCTAAATGAGTCATTCGCTAAGTTTTGTGCTAATGTAAATCAGGTTTGTCCTAATGTAAGTGAGTCTTACATGTTAGTCTTGTGCTAAATAAAGTCTTCTACGTTAAAGGAATCCATTCATCCTTTAATAAATTTTGAAATATGAATCATGGATTTGGCATCTCAAGTTTAGACATTTGAATTTTTGAGGTTTGAATTTATTGCACAGGAAGAATATGTTAAAGGTTTTCCATTGATTCAAAAACTAGAAAAAGTATGTGAAGGGTGTATTTTGGGGAAGCAACATAGAGATTCTTTCCCAGATGGTAAATCAACAAGAGCAAGTGCACCTCTTGAGATAGTACACTCATATTTATGTGGACCCATGCAAAAACTTATATTAGAGGTTTTCCATATTTTATGACATTCATTAATGATTATACAAGGAATACATGGGTATATTTTTTGAAACATAAATCTGATGCATTTGGAGTCTTTCAATAGTTCAAGGCTCTTGTGGAGAAGCAAAGTGACTACTACATCAAGGTATTAAGAAGTGATAGAGGTGGTGAGTATATTTCTAATGTTTTTCTAAATTTTTGTAGGAACATGGTATTCACAAATAGTTTACAGCCCACTACACACCTCAAAAAATGGTGTGGTTGAAAGGAAAAATATAACAATCATGGAAATGGCAAGGAGTATGTTAAAGTAAAAGTGTTTATAAAATAAATATTGGGCTGAAGCGTAGCATTTTTGTTTATATTTCAAATAGATGTCCAACTAAAAGCATAAGGAATATGATTCCTCAAGAGGCTTGGAGTGGTAGAAAGCATAGTGTTGCACACTTCAAAGTATTTATATGTGTTGCATATGTTCATGTTTCTAAAGAGATGAGAATGAATTTGGATAATAGAGGTGATAAGTGTATCTTTGTTGGGTATTCAAAAGATACAAAGGCTTACAAGTTGTTTAATCCAAGTACTATAAAATTTATAATCAGTAGAGATGTACAATTTGTTGAGAATGAAGCATGGGATGGAAGTGTAGAAAAAATAATAAGTATAGCAGTAGCTGATTCACATGATGATATGGGTGATGAAGTGTTAGAACAACAAGGTATTCCTCAAGCAATACCTCCTTCCACTCCCGGACATACACCACAACTTGTAACACAAGCTACACCTCCATCTACAACAAGGATATCTTCAAGAAATCAGAATTTTATAGTTGGGCATCCGATTTCACAAAAAACACCAACCATTATGCCTTTAGAAATCAGTCCACCAAAATCAATTGATAGTAGTAGTTCATCAAATCTACATCACAAGTTTTTGCACCGAAAAAAAAAAATTTTAAGAGATATTTATGAATATGATTTTAATTTTGAAACAACAAATTTTTTTCTCTTTTTTTTATTTTCAGAAGTTGTTGATCCGATGTATTTTGATGAAGTGGTAAAAGATGAAGTATGGGTAGAAGCTATGGATGAAGATATTGAAGATTTTGGAATAATAGCACTTTAGGAGTTGGTAGATCATCCTCAATGAAAGAATGTCATATATAAGTCTAAAATGGATTTGAAAAACTAAACATGGCATGGATGGTAAAGTGTTGAAGCATAAGGAAAGATTGGTTGTTAGAGGTTTCACTCAGTAGCCTAGTATTGATTACAATGAAACATTTTCTCTTAGCACATTTGGATACAAAGAAGAACCATTTTACCATTACTGACTCAAAATAAGTGTCTTGTTTTTTAAATAGATGTAAAATAATAATTTTTAAATGGTTATCTTAAAGAAGAGGTTTATGTACAGTAGCTAGCTTGAAAGATATGAAATTTCAGGTCATGAATAAAAGGTATACAAGCTTAAAAATGTGCTCTATGGATTCAAGCAAGCTCATAGAGCATGGTATAACCATATTTAACTCTTATTTAATAAAAATAGTTTCAATACATGTAGCAGAAACCTACTTTATATATCAAATGGATGAGAAATGTAAAATTTGATTGTGTGTCTTTATGTAGATGATTTAATTTTCACAGAGACCTTTATGAAAGAGTTTGAAATGACTAACTGACATTCATATCATGAAATACTTCTTATGAATAGAAGTTAAGAAATTAGCTAAAGGTATTTTTATTTCTCAATCAACATATCCAAATGATGTATTGAAAAGATTTAATATGTTGAGACGTTGCAAAACCAATGCCTACACCCGATTACTACTGAGGGCTGAAGTTGAGCAAGGAAGATAGTGGTTCATTTGTTGATCCAAGATTAGTTAAAAGACTAGTTGGTAGTCTCATGTACTTGATGGTCACAAGGCATGGCATTATGTATGGTGCGAGCCTTATTTAAAGGTTCATGGATTCTCCATAAGAATCTCATTGGAAAGATGGAAAAAGAATATTGAGGAAAGATGCATTTAAGCTCATTATATACACTGTAAAATTATCGTGTTGCTTAGTCTTGATGATAAGAAAAGTACCTTTTGTTATTCTTTTCATTTTGGAACATGGGTAGTATCATGGGATTCAAATAAACATCCTATTGTAACTCTTTCTTCAAGAGAAGAAGCGAGTATGTGGTAATTAACGTGCGCTTACATGTCAATCCATATGGATGGGCGTAAATTCTAGATGAGTTGATGCATGAACAAGAAGAAGAAAAAAATATTTACTGTGATAATAACTCATTCATTTCATTATCTAAAAATATTGTTTTTCATAAAAAGAGAAAACACATAGACACTAGATACAATTTTATAAGAGAAGTGGTAAATAACAAGGAAATATCTCTAGCATTTTGTACATCTCAAGATCAATTTGCTAATATTTTTACTAAGCCATTGAGAAAAGATGCATTTAAATATCTAAGAAGTTGTTTGGGTGTCTATGCTGAAGATGAAGTGAAGAATGGAAGATCAGGGAAAGGTAGCAGCAACTATGGAGATGGTACAAAACTTTCTTAGAAAGATGACATCTAGTTGAGATTAAAAGGGAGTGTTGGAGATATAATCTTAACCACCACAATTAACACTTGACCTTTGTGACTAGGAGATTCTACCAAAAGCATATTTAGGTAAAAGGAAAATATTTGCATTTAGTGAATGTTCATATTTTATTATGAAATTCTCTCTAAATTCTGGAAATGAATTTATGTTTGTATCTATTTTTGAAATGCAGCAGTTTTAGAATTAATGTTATAATTTGATGTTTTATTGTATGTGTTGTATTTTTGTATGTTGGAGAGGAAGATTGAAAATAAAAGTAAGTGATAAGGATAGAAAATACAGAGCAACAAAGCTCTCTCAGAATTCTCAAGAAAACTAATACATATGATGTTGGTTTTGTTTTTATTGTGTGTTGTGCATTTTTGCCTTGTATCCTCCATTGCTTTGCAGTTTATTTCACTAGTTTTATTTTTGTTGGATCCATTTTGATTCTATTGTGTTCCTCCTCTGCCTCTTCCTTCATTTCTTGTTGTGAGCCTTTACGAGAATGCTCTAACTCTACCTTAGTTGTCCAAGAAGAAATGAAAATGAAATCTTGGAAGCTATCTACGTGATGTCATTAACATCAAACCAAGGGTGAATGTTATATATTGTATGAATATTGATGGAGTTGTCAAGAAGTCAAGATAGTAAAAATTGGGAGTTGTAGGGATTGAATCCAAAAAAATGGTCTAAAAAATTCTAGTTCAAGCTCCCATTAGCTCGAAGACATAAAAGCTTTTCTAGAAGTGGAAGTGAATTTCATGATGAGAAGAATAATGACAAGGAAAGAAGAATTTATAGATTGTGAGTTATGGTTGTAGGAATTTTTTTCTAAACAAGGTGTACATTTGGAGGAATGGTATGTGACATTATCATTAATGTTGGATGTTGTGAAAATATGGATTCTAAATAAATAGTAGATAAGTTAAGGTTTCGATGTGAAATACATACTTTTCCATATCATTTCTCATGATTTAAGAAAGTGAAAGAAGATGTAGTAGAAAAGAGATATTTGATTAAAATATTTATAGAAAAGAATTATGAGGATGAGATTTAATGTAATGTTATTCCAATTGATGCATGTCCATGTATTATTTGGGAGACCATGAAAATTTTATATAAAGATAATTCATGAAGGAGAGAAGAACACAACTTGCTTTTGGAAAGGTGTAGTAAAGGTGAATTGTTTCCATATAAGGAAGTAGAAATAGAGATCATATTGTCGAAAGCATCTTCTCACAAATATGACTCGGATGAAAACATTTTGTTATGCATCAATGGTAAAGAAATAAAATACATAGGTGGTACCCATACCAAATGAATAAATGAGCATTCTTGAAGAATTTTTAGATGTAATACCGAAAGAGTTATCTTGAATGGGTTTCCACCAAAGAGATTTGAAATCACATTAATATGATTAAAGGATAATCATTACCAAATTAATTTGTAAACACAATAAGTCTAACATTACACAAAAATTTAAATACACAAGTATCAAATTTGGTGAAAAATAGATATATAGGGGGAAAGTATGAGCCCTTTTACAGCTCCAACACTAATGAATCCCATCAATAATTAGACATGGAAGATGTGTATAGGTAGAAACAGCTTATCAATAAATTACCATCAAATATAGGTTTCCTATACCCAACTTAGATGAGATGATGAATCTTATTGTATGTAATTAACTTAAAATATTACCCCTCATAGATCCAAGTTTGGTATAGGAAACCTATATTTTCTATGCTTATTATATATTGGTTTTGCTTTATCCTATGTTATTGTGGAAAAGCATATAATTGTGATACATAGCCCTCTATAGCATTGCATTCTCCTACTCGACATAACCCTAACCGAATTGGTCCTAGTGGCGGCGATGGAATTTTTATGAGAAATGGCGTTACAAGTGAGTGTATGGGTGATGACATTGTAGGTTTTTATAGGTGTAAATGTTACTACCGTTGGCTATTCTCGACCCGTTCCTAGAGATTCTTTAGGGGATGGTGTTCATAGATCTCCTATGGGGTGCTTTGGTGCTTTGAGATCCCTTTCCGCTCGTAAACAATCTGCTAAAACTATTCAAAGGAGGGGATTTCTTATAACCCATGGTGATGCGAGCAAGAGCCTTTTTGTGTTCAAGAGGTCGCTTAGTTCCAATGTCGGGTTGGAATCTTGGAGACACATTCCCTGTCCTCATGTACTATTCCATAGGTAGAGAGTGTGGTTGCAGGGGTTAGTGCAGGGACGTTTCTCCCGACCTCAGTCGAGCTCCATATAGGAATTTTGTAAATGTTTTGTGTCATTGGGGGAACTTTTTCTGACTTGGCCACGCTCCATCGTAGAGCCTTATGATTACTAGAGATATTTCCTTGACAAATTTTGTGGCTAAAATATCCTACCTTGATGCGACCAAGGTAGATCCGGTGCCCGAGCTTGATTATAGGAAAAATTTTCTCTTCTATGGAAGATCCCCTTCTAAAACACTCTTTTTGGGATGCTTTGGAGCAACAAAGGTGAAGCACCATGGTGTTAAATTCTTGTAACTTTAAAAATTTCCCTTCGAGCTTACCTTTGGAGCCGGTGATTGAAGAAGAAAACAAATTCATCCAACATGGCTTGATTTTCCACTTTTGTGGACTATGGTCGAGACTACCACCGCTACAACATTGGATCTCTTGAAATGGAAACCAATTATGCAAGGTAGAGTGGATATTTACCCCGAACTAGATATTTTTTCATAGTGATTTTTAAGTTTCTTGAAGATAGAGATATATTTTGGTCTAAGATTTAGGAACTTGAGAATCATGTTCTACTTATGAAACTATGGCATCCATCTTTCAAGCCTACCAAAACCTTTAATCTCAATCCCATATAGGTTCATTTTCCTCATTTTGTACTACATTTTGAGGGGAGGAAATTTTGAGTTCTATTGGAAATGATTAAGTAAAATGTCTAGATATTGATACTAAAATCTGAATTGTATAGCCACACTACCTATGTCTATATTTTGGTGGATCTTGATACCATGGTTGATCTTATGGCTTCTATGGAACTTAGGGTTTGGGACATGATTTGGACCCAACTGTTGTCTATGAAGGTTTATCCTTAAGATGAAGAAAACAATTTTCTTTGGGTCATTTAGCCTCTGACTATAAGAGTGTGAAACATAATGCAAAGGAAAACGTTTCTTGGTGGAAGGATTTCCAACCCAAGATATTTTGGTTGTTGGGAGCAATCAAAATGATTTTTCGAGCATTGAGAGACAAGAAGGTGAGATTTAGCATATGGATGAAACCCTCATTTCACCTTCAGTTTTGGTGGTTGAGGGTTTGGATTTTTACAACAATATTTTTATTTTTCACTTCCTTCTGGTTGGCTCCTCATCCATCGAAAATAGTAACTTGAATAAATATTCTATTTGTGGAAATAAGAAGATTTTTGAAATCATGTTACCAATCCATCTAGATGAAAACAATGATCCAAAAAGGGAGGGGATTGTATGGTTGTGAAAAGTAAAAATAAAAGGAAAAACTAAAATGTTCAACTTAAGATGAACTTAATATCTCATGGAGGGGTGTCTCACGCTGATAAACCACCCTTTGGTTACGCTAGGTTTTGTTTAGAAGCATTTGTTGAGGTTAGTGAGTTTGTTTGTCTTGCCTCTCCTATGAATGTTTTCTTCCATCTTAGCCATGACTTTTTGGGTGGCATTTCTATTTTTTTCACTTCTAGTCTTGGACCATGCTTCTCTTGGTTTCATTTTTGTTCCTTGATGACCTATCTTTCATTTGTAAAAGGTTCTCGATCCCTTCAAAATCACTATTTTTTACCTTATCTAAAAAGATCATTTCAGAAAAGAATAAGACAATAAAATAAGAATAAAAATAAGAAAAAAATCATTGTCAAATGGTTATCTTGAAGAAGAGGTTTATGTACACCAACCGTAGAAAGATATGAAATTTCAGGCCATGAATAAAAGGTATACAAGCTTAAAAAGGCACTCTCAGGATGCAAGCAAGCTCCTAGAGCATGGTACAATCAGTATTAATTATTATTTAATACAAATAGTTTCAATACGTGTAATGGCCGAACCTAATTTATATATCAAAATGGATTAGAAATGTAAAATTTTGATTGTGTATCTTTATGTAGATGATAAATTTTCACAAGAGACCTTTATGAAAGAGTTTGAAATGACTAACATTTTTATCATGAAATACTTCTTATGAATAGAAGTTAAGCAATTCGCTGAAGGTATTTTTATTTTTCAATCAATGTATGCAAATGATGTATTGAAAAGATTTAATATGTTGATTTGTAAACCATTGCCTACACCAGTTACTACAGGGCTGAAGTTGAGAAAGGAAGATAGTGGTTCATTTGTTGATCCAAGATTGTTTAAAGACTTGAACTGGTAGTCTCATGTACTTCACGGTCACAAGGCCTGACATTATGTATGGTGTGAGCCTTATTTCAAGGTTAATGGATTCTCCAAAAGACTCTCATTGGAAAGATGGAAAAGAATACTGAGGCAAGATGTGTTTAATCTCATTAAATACATGAGACAAATATCGTGTTGGTAGTCTTGATGATAAGAAAAGTACCTTTTTTATTCTTTTCATTTTGGAACATGGGTAGTATCATGTGATTCAAAGAAACATCCCATTGTAACTCTTTCTTGATGAGGCGGAGTATGTGGTAGCATGGGTGCGACATGTCAATCCATATGGATGCGAGACTTAGATGAGTTGATGCATGAACAAGAAGAAAAAAATTACCGTGATAATAACTCATTCATTTTATTATCTAAAAATATTGGTTTTCATAAAAGAGCAAACACATAGACACTAGATATCATTTTATAAGAGAACTAGCAAATAACAAGGAAATATGTCTAGCATTTTGTACATCACAAGATCAATTTGCTAGTATTTTTACTAAGCTATTGGGAAATGATGCATTTTAATATCTAATTAGAAGTTGTTTGGGTGTCTATGCTTGAAGATGAAGTGAAGAATGGAAGATCGGGGAAAGGTAAAGCGGCAACTATGGAGATGGTACAAAACTTTCTTAGAAAGATGACATCTAGTTGAGATTAAAAGGAGTCTTTGGAGATATAATCTTAACCACCACAATTAATTAACACCCGACCTTTGACAGCTAAGAGATTCACTTAAAAAGCATATTTAGGTAAAAGGGAAAAATATTTGCATTTAGTGAATGTTCATATTTTATTATGAAATTCTCTCTAAATTCTTGAAATGAATTTATGTTTGTATCTATTTTGAAATGCAACAGTTTTAGAATTAATGTTATAATTTGATGTTTTATTGTATGTGTTGTATTTTTGTATGTTGGAGAGGAAGAGTGAAAATAAAAGTAAGTGATAAGGATAGAAAATACAGAGCAACAAAGCTCTCTTTGTAATTCTCAAGAAAACTAATAGATATGATGTTGGTTTTTATTTTTATTGTGTCTTTGCATTTTTTGTCTTGTATCCTCCATTGCTGCAGGTTTATTTCACTAGTTTTATTGTTGTTGGATGCATTTTGATTCTATTGTGTTCCTCCCCTACCTCTTCCCTTCATTTCTTGTTGTGAGCCTTTACGAGAATGCTCTAACTCTGCCTTAGTTGTCCAAGAAGAAATGAAAATGAAATCTTGGAAGATATCTACGCGATGTCATTAACATCAAACCAAGGGCGAATGTTATATATTGTATGAATATTGATGGAGTTGTCAAGAAGTCGATCAAGAAAATTGGGAGTTGTAGAGGATTGAATCCAAAAAAATGGTCTGAAAAATTCTAGTTCAAGCACCCCATTAGCTCGAAGACATAAAAGCTTTTCTAGAAGTGGAAGTGAATTTCATGATGAGAAGAACAATGACAAGGAAAGAAGAATTTATAGATTGTGAGTTATGGTTGTAGGAATTTTTTTCTAAACAAGGTGTACATTTGGAGGAATGGTATGTGACATTATCATTAATGTTGGATGTTGTGAAAATATGGATTCTAAATAAATAGTAGATAAGTTAAGGTTTCGATGTGAAATACATACTTTTCCATATCATTTCTCATGATTTAAGAAAGTGAAAGAAGATGTAGTAGAAAAGAGATATTTGATTAAAATATTTATAGAAAAGAATTATGAGGATGAGATTTAATGTAATGTTATTCCAATTGATGCATGTCCATGTATTATTTGGGAGACCATGAAAATTTTATATAAAGATAATTCATGAAGGAGAGAAGAACACAAATTGCTTTTGGAAAGGTGTAGTAAAGGTGAATTGTTTCCATATAACTAAAAATAGAGATCATATTGTCCAAAGTATTTTCTCACAAATATGACTCGGATGAAAAAAATTTGTTATGCATCAATGGTAAAGAAATAAAATACATCACTGTACTATACCAAATGAAGAAATGAGCATTCTTGAAGAATTTTTAGATGCAATTGAAAGAGTTACTTGAATGGGTTTCCACCAAAGAGGGATATTCGAAATCACATTAATATGATTAAAGGATCATCATTACCAAATTATTACTAAACACTATAAGTCCAACATTACACAAAAATTTAAATACACAAGTATCAAATTTGGTGAAAAATAGATATATAGAGGAAAGTATGAGCCCTTTTACAACTCCAACACTAATGAATCCCATCAATGATTGTGTATAGATAGAATATTTATCAACAAGGGCTGCGGTGCAGCAGGAGTACCTGCCGTGAAGGCATATTGCGAATGCGGGGAGGCAATGAATTAGAAGTTATATTGAATCTGTTGTCTTGGCTGTTGAAGAGTTTATTGACGTGTATAATTTAAAAAACAGAGTTTGAAAAGCATAAATTCTGGAGAAATTTGTCATCGAATTAGATACTTGCATAAAGTAGAGCATTGATAAAAGAATATTTACAACTGCCAATTATCATGATGCAGTATAGCATTGAGCTTGAGAAGGAAACAGTCATCTTGTTTGAAAGGGAACATTTCTGTACTTTGCACTTTCAGCTGGTATAAAAAAACTACTAATGTAATAAGCGAGTACAATAAGCAGATTCTTTTTTGCTTTTCTAAATGTAAGTCTATGTCGGATGAACTTTTAGAGTTTGCATGGTTCGAAACAGTCCACAATAGATCGCTTCTTCAGGTAGTTGAAGTAACTGCATGTCCATTGCATATTAAATTAGAAATAAGAACTGATGTCTCTAAATTTCTTTACATGAAGCATGCATGAGCCAAAGATGTGAGTCTAAGAGCTTCATGTTTGAATCCCATATGCTACGACTGCTTTTGTACGCTGGAGGACATTTTGCCAAGCAGATAGCCCATTGTCCTAGAACATGCTGCACAATATAAGGGAGACATGTTGTATTAGTCACAATAAAACATATAGTTATTGGAGTATTTTTTTGACAAGAGAATAAATTCAAAGAATGCAAAATTTGGAGGTACACGATACAATTATACATAAATCAAAGGTACATGCATGTCATTCTTAATGAAATTGATATATATGTAAACAATTAAGGCTACAGTATATTGCTAAAGGAACTAACAACTTAAGTCAGCTTACAGTTTTCTAAATGCTTTGTTTTCGTAAAATCAAGTAAAAGGACATCTTTTCAAGTACCAATTGAAGATCAAGTTCAAAAGGTTAAAAGACAGCCTGTATTGGAATGAAGCAGGTACAAATATTCTGAGCGTGCACATAAATGAAGAAGAAAACGAAGGTTCGATGTTTTTCACAATATTCCAAGTACATTTTTCAATGTTAAGCACCAGCAAAATCCCACTTAGCTTATTATTCTGGATGACTAAGAACCAGGGGCATAGCCCAAAGGGGGATGCTGTCCTCCAAACTATTATCTGCTAAATTCAGTATCAGAAGTGCAGAATTGGCCAATTAGTGAATTGTTATTGAGCATGAGAACTACAAGATTATCAGACAATACTGATGGCACGACTCCAGTCAATGCATTCCTGGACAGATCCAAGAGACCCATCAGATGGCTTGATTTGTTTAGATAAATTGGTCATGTCAGATGATTTTGAGAGAGACGGTGGAATCGGTCCATCAATTTTACATGATGTCAAATCTAAGTGTTCTAGCTGAAATGGAGGGATCCAAGTTGTACTAATATTCAATGCATAATTAGATACATGCAATTTTTTAAAGCTGGAAAGGTTATTGAACAATGTTTCTGAAATTGTTTGATTGTAGTTCAGTGTGAGAGAGAGATCCTGCAATGAAGATGGCAATGCCCACGAAGGAATGCTCTCGTTGAATGCATTTCCATCGGCAGTGAGTCCAATAAGAGAGGACATCCCAGCCAAGGAAGAAGGAAGAGCCGCACTTAGTCGGTTGAAGGAAACATCCACCCACACAAGCCCTGAGAGATTGCCCAAGGAAAATGGGATTTGGCCAGACAATTGATTGTTGGAAATAACTAGATTTCTCAGAGAAGAGTGATTTCCAGTAGAAGATGGTATGCTTCCACTAAGCTGATTCCGATTAAGTCAGATAACATTTAACGAAGAAAGATCACCCAGACAAGAAGGTATGCTCCCACTCAATGTTTTTATTAGCAGTGCAGCTATTACAGAAAGTCAATTCCAACTTCATGCATTGCGGCATATGAGAATCAAGCCTGCAACACTCTCCATGCTTCCAAGGATTGGAGAAATCAAATCAAAGACAACCTGTATCAGAATGAAGCAGGTACAGATATTCTGAGTGTGCACCAGCAAATTATATAAAGAAAAGAGGCTACAGCTATGCAAAATTTAGTTTATTCGATATTACTTGTAGAGCATAACTTTCACAAATGCAGTGGAAAGTTATGGCAGTGAAAAATGAAAGACATTGAAACAGAAACCATACAGTAAAAGCATGAACCTTTTTCAAGCAAAAGATTGATGCACAGTAACCACGAAATAACAGAGCTATCCCTTACTATGACAGATGCAAGAGCGATGTCGGAGGTAAACGAGATCATTACTACAATGACCTCATTTACCAATATAATGGCACAAAATAACAAGTGCAAAAATAGAGTAAAGCCACTTACTTGTAACAAAAGAGACTAAGATTTAACAGTGAATACTCCAAAATATCAGGGCACGAACAACTTTCCATGGGAATTTGGCTCGACACATGCTAATTGCATTTGTTTAAAAGTTTCCAAAGCCTTTTCGACAAATTCGTTTTGTGCATATCCTGAAATCATTACAGTCCATGACACAACATCTCTTTGAGGCATTTGTTGAAAAAGTTGTAAGGCCTTGTCGAGAACACCATTTTGTTCATATCCTGCAATCATTGCAATCCATGAGAACACATTTTTCTGGGGCATTTTGTCAAACAGTTCGCGTGCCTTGTATATACTTCCACATTTTACATACATATCTACCAGGGCACTTGCGACTACAACATCTGACAGAAAACCACTTTCAACTACGCTTTGATGGATGTCCATGCCCTGTTCCAGAGCTTTTATTTTGGCACAGGCTGGGAGTATTCTGGCAAAGGTGAACTGGTCTGGTTTAATACAGGTCTGTTGCGTTTGGTGAAACAGTGCCAATGCCTCGTGAGGAAACCCATGTCTTTCGTAAGCTGCAATTATGATATTCCAGGAAAAGAGGTCTCGTTCAGTCATTTGGTCAAACATTTGCCGCGCATTTACTAAACATTCGCACTTGCCATAAATCCGCGTAATGGTGTTTTGTAATAGTTTGTGTGCGGCAAACTTAAATCCCGTCTCGTTGATGTGGGAGTGGATTTTCTTACCCTCTGAAAGGGTTTTCTTGGAAATGCAGGTCTGCAATAGTAGAAAGTATGTAGAAGAGTTTATAGGTGGTTTGTTTGTAGTAAGCAGTTGGTGTAGCGCTTCTTTCAACAGATCTTGTCTACATAATGCTGTGAGGGTGAGATTGAGATTGGCAGGGGAAGGCATCGGCATTGTAGCAATATAAATGAAACGTAGTAAATGTGCATTGCTATTTAATTTACTTCTACCACAGTGAGAATGAAACACTCGCATACTCTGTCCTCAAAAGTAGTTTTATGATCATTTATTATTACCTCCTGGAATAGCGATGATACACAGGAATACACCAAACAGAGCCCTTCTGAAAATCCTGTGGAAATGAAAGCTTTCAGCAGCATGAGGGAAAAAATTATGGTGCCAAATGTGGCCTCATTTTGAATTCGTTTTCCAATTGAAATCTATTTGAAACCTCTCGAATCGATTGCATGCGCAGGAGCCACTTGTCTTTAGCATGGAGGAGCAATGAGAATACACCCAGAGAGCACATGCTAAATGCTAGGAAAAGAAAACTTTAGTAAAACCATATATCTGCGGCAGGTACAAACAAGCCCTAACGAATGAAGGATTAATCAAGCACCAATAAAAGCCACAGAAATAAAATATTTGCCAAAGGTAAACTATAGTCTGCATGAAACCGGGTTTCTTACTTTAGAAAAAGCCATCATATGCGAATGAATCAACCAAGATGGCACCCCAACGCTTACCGCCCTAGAATTAATGTGCAATAGCGAAAACATTAGTATCTGCAAGCAAGGCAGTACTAATAAATTACCATCAAATATAGGTTTCCTAATACCCAAATTAGATGAGATGATGAATCTTATTAATTGTAATTATCTTAAAATATTACCCCTCAACGATCAAGTTTGGTATAGGAAACCTATATTTCCTAGGCTATGCTATTGATTTTACTTTATCCTATGATCTTGTAGAAAAGCATATAATTTTGAGACATATCCCTCTATAGCGTTCATTCTCCTACTCGACAGAACCCTAACCCTATTGGTCCTAGTGGCGGCGATGGAATTTTTACGAGAAATGACGTTACAAGTGAGTGTATGGGTGATGGCATTGCAGGATTTGTGGGTGCAGATATTACTACCGTTAGCTATTCTGGACCCTTGCCTAGAGATTATTTAGGGAAGGAGTTCATAGATCCCCTACGGGGTGCTTTAAGTGCTCCGAGTTCCCCTCCCGCTCGTAAACAAACCGCTAAAACTATTCAAAGCATGGGCTTTTTTATTACCCATGGCAATGCGAGAAGGGGCCTTTTTATGTTCAAGAGGCCGCTAGTTCCAATGCCAGGGTTGGAATCCTGAGACACATTCCCTGTCCTCATGCACTGTTCCATAGGCAGAGATTTTGGTTGCAGGGGTTAGTGCAGGGGACGTTTCTCCTGACCTTGGTCGAGCTCCATAAAGGAATTTTGTTACAGGTTTTGTGTCAGTTGGGGGCACTTTTTCTGGCCTTGGCCACACTCCATAAGAGAGCGTTGCGATTACTGGAGCTATTTCCTTGACAAATGTTGTGCCTAAAATATCCTACCTTGATGCGGCCATGGTAGATCCGGATCCTGAGTTTGGTTAGAGGAAAAATATTCCTCTTCCTTTGGCAGATCCCCTTCTAGAAAACTCTTTTCGGGTGGAGCAACAAAGGTGAAGTGTCATGGTGTAAAACCTCTTGTAACTACAAAAAGTTCCCCTTCAATTACCTTTGGAGCCCAGGGGATTGAAGCAGAAAATAAATTCATCCAACATGGATTGATTTTCCACTTTTGGACTTTGGACGGGACTACCACTGCTACAATATTGGATCTCTTCAAAATGGAAACTGATTATGCAAAGTAGAGTGGATATTTACCCGTGAACTAGAGAGTTTTTCATAGTGATTTTTAAGCTGCTTGAAGATAGAGATATAATTTTTATAAGATTTTCGAACTCCAAAATCACCTTCTACTTATGAAACTGTGGTATCCATCTTTCAACCTACCACTGAAACCTTTAATATCAATCCCATATAGGTTCATTTTCCTCATTTTCACTGCATTTTGGGGGAGGAAAGTCTGATTTCTATTGAAATGATTAAGTAAAATGTCTAGATATTGATACTAAAACTGAATTATACAGCCACACTACCTATGCCTATATTTTGGTAGATCTTGATACCATGGTTGATCTCCCGGCTTCCACTGAACTTAGGGTTTGGGACAGGATCTGGACCTAACTGTTGTACTATGAAGGTTTACCCTTAAGATGCAGCAAATGCTTTGCTTTGGGTCACTTAGCCTCTAACTATAAGAGTGTGAAAAATAATAATGCAAAGGAAAATGATTCTCGGTGGAAGGATTTCAACCTAGTATTTTGGTTGTGGGGAGCAATCTAATGATTTTTCGGAGGATTGTGAGATGGATGAAGGTGAGATTTAGCATATGGATGGAACCCTCGTTTCCCCTTCAGATTTTGTGGTTGAGGGTTTGGCTTTTTACAACAATCTTTTGATTTTTCACTCCCTTCGAGGTTGGCCTCTGATCACATCAAAAATAGTAACTTGAATAAATATTATATTAGTGGCAATAAGAATATTTTTGAAATCATGTTACCAATCCATCCAGATGAAAACAAGGATCCAAATAAGGGAGAGGATTGTATGGTTATGAAAAGTAAAAAGAAATGGAAAACATCAAATGTTCTACTTAAGATGAACTTAATATCTCATGGATGGGTGTCTCATGGGTAAACCACCCTTTGATTCTAGCTAGGTTTTGTTTAAAAGCATTTCTTGAGGTTGGTCAAGTTTGTTTGTCTTGCCTCTCCTAGGAATGTTTCTTCCGTCCTAGCCATGACATTTTGGGTGGCGTTTATATTTGTTTCACTTATCTTGGACCATGCTTCGCTTGGTTTCATTTTTGTTCTTGACACCTATCTTTCATTTGTAAAGGTTCTTTATCCCTTCAAAATCACTATTTTTTACCTTATCTAAAAAATCATTTAAAAAAGAATAAGACAATAAAATTAGTGGAGGAAAATTATTCCTCAAAGAAAGATAACAAGATATGTTCTAAGGTATGTTTCAAGATTCATGATATGTGATGTTTCTAAGGGAGACGTGAAAAACACTGGACTATACATCTCATTACTAGTGCCAATAAGGTGATGGAAATATTTTAACATTATTTGTTTATTAGAGATAACCCAACAAAAAGATAAAATGATTCAAGTTTTTTTGTTATGGATATATTATAAAATATGGTGTACTTTATTGCATGTAAGACAAAAAACAATTATATAAGGATATTATAATTTCAAGGAAGTTTTTAGGTTTCATATAATCCCAATGTCTATCACTTTAAATAAATACACCACATTTTTGAGACAATTTTAGATGACCTTTTTGAAAACTTTAGAGACTATGTTCTGATAAATTTGTAGCTCATATCTTCCTCAAATGGATGGGAAAACAAAATTTGTGAAATACCGGTTAGAATTTTTTGGGGGTGTATATATGTGAGAAGTTAAAAAAATGGGACTTGGCATTACTAAAAGAAGGATTTTACTACAATAGTTTAGTGAATAGATGAATTTTAGTAAGTCACCATTTCATAGTATTCATGTAGTAATTCCAAATGGTATTCTTGGTTTGGTAAAAGTACATATTTCAGAAAGGCTAATTGATAATGCAAAGCTTTTTGAAGAACATATTTAAAAATTTAGGAAATGGTAAGAAAATAATTACAAGAAAAATATGAGAAATATTAATTTGCGAGAGGATATCGGAAAATATGTAGCCTCTTCAAAAAGGATATTTAGTGATGTTTTATTGAAGTAGGGATATATTTCCCATATGATAATACAACAAACATATGTAAATAATATTGCCCCTTTTAAAAAAATTTAAGAAGATCAATGATAAAGCATATGAGGTAAGTCCACCACCCAAAATTGATATTTCTCTAGTTATTAATAATTTATATATTTATGCATTTCTTTTGGAGGAGGATATAGAAGAATAAAATGAATAAAAGGATTAGAAGGATCTAACTAAAAAGAAGAAAAGGAGAAGGTGGCGTAGGTTCTTGACAAGAAAATAATCATCACAAAATGTAAGTCATTTTCAACATATATCTAGCATAAAAAATAAGGTTTGCACAATGAGGAAAACACATGGATTTCAAAATTGGAGCTGAAAATAATTAATATACATAAGCTACAAGAATTCTATCACACAAACTCACAATAGATAAGTTATTTTCAACTAAAAGATAATTATAGAGATTTGGTATCATGCTTTGTTCAAGTCTCAAAAATATTGATATTGTATGTGACTTTTTATGATCTAGAAAGAGAAAATCAAAACCTAATCAAATAGTTATTTCTATAAATATATATCTATAATTTACGTTTAATTAAAAAATCATTAAATTTCACTAAAAAATTCCAATACTACTTGTGTATCATAAGTCTAATTCCCATCTAGACTTATGGGAGTATGATAATGGTGGAATGGAAACACCTCCTTTGTATACTTTCAATATGTCCTCGATATGGATGTATAAATTTAATGTTTAATTATAATTATAAATGCTCATAATTGAAGAATTATAATACAAATTAATTATGGTCGATCTACATCCCATATCAATCGACATGAGGATGAGGTCGTCATAAGATGAGGATTCATCTACATGGAGGTATAATGTATTTATCTATTATTCAAAGTTTATTTTTAATTATTTTTATTGAGTCCACATTTTTATAGATCCTTGTCAAGTAGGTTCCCTCAACCTACTAGAAATAAAAAATTGAAAAGTTGAAACAATGAGAGGAAACCCCAAAAATATATGAATCACCTACTCGTAAGTGGATTAAGAAGGGTTATAAATGCACGCCTCCTCCCTCCGAAAACAAGCATTGATAGACTCTCCCATATTATTCATATTATTATAAACACCTTTGGTTGTAAGGGGAACTCAAAATGGACCCCTATATAAATGATGACATGATAGATATTTGGGACAAGTCATTATTAAAATATATTTATTTGAGCTAGAATAAAAAAATTAAATATTTATCATTATATTAGTTTAAGATATTTTAGATGTCATTTTATATGATATTAATTTTGTTGGTTGCGAGTATTTTTAGAAAATAATAGTTGACAAACACAAAAATTGATTCATTCATATTCACATCTAGAGTGCTTGCAAATCCCACTTGAGAGACAGAGAAATATAGTTGATATAAGTTTTAATAAGTTTGGGAAGACCCATTATGATCCAAATCTAATTGGAAGATACATCATAAGAGCTTATCATAATAAAGAGGCATTTGAGGGTAATTAAGTTACATAAATACAATTTTAAATTAAAAGTATATAATTTTATTTTTAATTTTTTATTTTTAATAATTTTTAGGTTCACTACTAAGGAAAAACCTATGATTAGAGAATATTTTTTCAACCTCTTGATATAGAGAAATATGCTTGGTTTGTTTTTATGATAAGTGGATAGCATAGGAAACTAATAGGGTCACATGTTAGTTAAGGAAAGTAATGATAAATGTTAACATTTTCACTATAATAAGGACTATTTAATATTTTGCATTATGGTTGAGAAACATGTTTTATTTAATATTATATATTACTTTGCATGGTTTCCATTCATGTCTTATAATAGAAAAATATGATATACGATCATAATGCAAAGTGGTAATTGTATAACATGATGATTGATTAGAAATTTAATACATATTGTAATTGATGTGGGTATCTATTGGTGAAATAATTTGTTGCGAGGAAAATTATGGGATTTCACCAACACTCTAGGACTAGGTCCCTCTGCTTAAATGGGAAAATCCATTTATTGAAATAAAGGAAACCAATATAAACTAAACTAATTTTTTAGAGTGGCCGTAGACCCGAGGATCACATAGAATACTTCCCTAAACCTATGGCAACTATTTGTATGAAATGCAAGGAGGTAAATATCTTAGAGAGAGAGATAACATAGGTAAATAAGAGGGATATTATAAACAAAAAATAGCATAAGTGAGTTCATTTCATTAAAATCATAGTATTTAACTTTACATCAATCAAAAGAAACCATTCACATAGAAAGAGGAACAATCAACAAGAAACACAAAATTTTATTGCATAATGCTACACAATTTACATTATTATTGGACTATAAGTTGAGATGGAGACAACATTTCATTAGACTAGAGAATAGAGGAAATGAACGCACTTTTTCCTAGAAAGACAATGGGAGATAGTAAACAAGAATGAACCATCCCTTTATAATGAGGAGGTTGTCCCTTTTATAGCTTAACAATTCATCTATCTATTTACACCCAACATACCTCTTCATGTCATTATCAACTTGTGATTCTTCATTTTCCTAGGAAGGAAAAAATGAATTACCCTCGAGTATAATTTCAAGAAGTAATTTTACATCTTACAAATATTTAATTTTCACTTGAATGAATAAGACAAAACATCATGATTACGTCTGATGAGGAATTAGGAGGAAAGAAGAATTCTGATGAGGAATTACCCATTATGAGCTCATTCCTTGACTAATTGGCCACTAGAAGGGGAGGTGAAGACCATTTAAGATGGTGATGGAATATTTCCTTAACTTTAACAACATATCAACCTTTGAGACACTACAATGCTTCCAAAATATTAGGTTCTTGATGCAAATTGAGACCATTTCCTGGATATTTCAACATCGTGATACAGGACCTTGGAGAAGCAGAGCGACCAATAAGATGCGGTAAATAATACCTCAAATATTTGATGAATGAAGCTGATAAAATATATGTAACATTCTTGTAACTAATTATCAACCCATTGGACTAAGTTATAAGCACACTAAGATCTAAACATAGTGCTACTGACCAAAATTGAGGACCGGAGGGATTATCTTCATTTGAAATCCTAGGCATCTTTTTACCCTTTTGAAAGCATAATTTTATCCTCCATTAAGTTTTAAATTAGTGAGGAATGGATGATGAAAAACCACTACCATTTTGATACTTTTCTAGATACTTACTATTTTTAGTAAGTTTGTTCTAGGTGACTAATTTTGGCTATTTTACTGAATTGTGACATTTGAGCACTTTTTCTTATCTGGAAAACACTTTTCCTTATTTGGAATGAACTAAGTATCTTGAATCCATTAATCCTTTGAACCAAAATCTTATTAAGTGTCTTGAATTTGGACTTACTAAAAATGTACATTGGCCATGGGGTGTTAGATCATGCCAAAAAAGGTCTTCAAACATTAAATTTATCATTGAGTTTCTTTGCTCCAATTTTAAGGGGTTTCTCTCATCCAAATATTTACTGAAACAAAAATTGAACTTAAATTTCTATGTTTTATTCATCTAATTGGTAATAATTCAAAAAAATAAGAGTCTGCATAGCTCGAATCCTACCCATTTTCGTGGGACAAGAAAATGCTCATTGAAAGCTAATTTTTTTAGGATCTCATGCTCCAATTTTTAGCTCATTTGGCTAGTGAAGCTTTGTATATATGAGGGGCAAGTTTTCCATGGATGCATGGTTTCATATGCATATTAAAAATGGATTAGGAATTAATTTGGTCATGAAAAACACTAATTCTAAAGGATTTCATGTAGGGAAGCTTCAATTCAAATCTTGTGGAGATCAAAGCAACAATTTGTGAGATCTCGAGAAAAAGTTTGTTCTTGGACATGAGATTTCTTACCATAAAATTTCGCATGTCCTGATTATAGAAGAAATGGATAGAAAAGAGATTCAAATATGGGCTCCAACATGGCTAAGTTTGTTTAAAAATTAAAAACTAACTCGGTTAGAAAAACTCAACCATTGACCCAACTTTAGCACTTCTTTTTAACTCAGGTTGATGGTTATTTAGGGTTACTAAATTAGTTGAGTAGCCTCTCATATCCCTTACCACATTTAGTAAGTGAAAATGAGGTTAAAAGGTGTGGCAAGTATGGTGAAAATTTTCCATGGGGGTAGCCACCATGAGGAGGGGGACAAGGGTGAAGAGTGATGTGAGTGGAAAAAGCCCTAAGAAATAAGTGTGAAGTGGTGAGTGACAAGAGTGAGGGAGCTTCTACATGGTGGCACAATTTTATACACTTGATGAAATTTTGTACTAGGAGAAAAGGTGTAGCATGTTTGGAGAATTTCACCAAGGGTGAGGCTGATCATGGAGGGGGACAATTTCAAGGTGTGAGTGGAAAACATGCACCTAACACATGAAGTTGTCACTTAAGTGACAAAACACATCCTTCCCTTAATGGCACACTTTTTGCACCTCATGAAAATTTTCACTAGGTGCAACTATCCAAAGAGGGACTTCTAGGTGCGCATGGGTCATACCCAACATGGAGAGGGGGCCAAAATGACTTGTGAGTGCATAACACTCACCTAACCATCAAACAGACCTCTTAAGTGACAAAATATTCAAACCTTCTCTCCTCACCTTGGTGGAATAAGTTTCTACACCTTTGCACCAAGTGAAAAGTTGAAAAATTGCATCACATGTGCGAAAATGCGCCATGGACACTTTTGGAAACCCCACCTTCACCAACAACTACCAAAATAGACATCTAAGAGTGATTTTTCACTCGGGGAGCTACCTTATGAGTTACTTAGGAAAACCCTATATGATTTTGACTCAAAATTGTTTGATGAGATCATTCCCACAATTTTTAGGAGCCAATTCTTAATGAAATTTGAAAATTTTCCCCTTTTATTATTCTCAAGCTTGTGTGCCAGTGAAAGAGACTATCACCAAAAAATATGATAAGGAAAATAATAACCAACACATTTTGAGAGAAGATGGTATTAAATAGGTCACATTGGGATTTAAATTGGGCATCGACTCTCCACATAACTCTTGAAATGATCATTTGAATGCCCAATGGATTGGTGATCTTCATCTATGCTCACTCGGGCCAATATCTCAAAATTCGTAAGATAGAATCTCTTGAAACATTTTGCAATGTGAAGTATGCATTAAAATATTTTTGATGATTATTTTTCCTCTTCACAAACACTTTTGAGGCACCTCCAACATCCGTAATAAGTTGACTATAATTTTTACTACTTTCATTTCCCTACACCGTGTTATAAATAGCACAGTGTTCCATAGATTTTTACTAATCCTATTTTTTTCTTGAAAACGTCTTTAAAATACCTCTCGATGACATCATACACACACACACACACACACACACACACACACACACACACACACATACACATATATATACATACATACATATATATATATATCTATATATATATATATAGATATATCTATATATATATATATATATATATCTATATATATATATATATACATGTATATATATATATATATATAGATATATATATATATATATATATATATATATATATGTATATATATATGTATATATATATATATATGTATATATATAGATATATCTATATATATATATATATATACGTATATATATATATATGTATATCTATATATGTATATATATAGATATATCTATATATATATATATATATACGTATATATATATACATATATATATATATATATATATATATATATATATATATATATATATATATAGACATACATATACATACATATATATATATATATATACATATATATATATATATATATATATATATATATACACACATACATATACATACATATATACATACATATACACACACACACACATATATATATATATATATACACATACATATATACATATATACATATACAATATATATATATACATATATACATATACATATATATACATATATACATATACATATATATATACATACATATATATATATATATATATATATATATATATATATATATACATACATAGATATATACATACATACATACATACATATATATATATATATATATATATATATATATCACATTTTCTATATGCATTATCTATTCTTATTTCATTCTTGGGGGTGCTTACATGGTGCAAAAACATGAAAACAGGCATTTTTAGGCCTCAGGAGTAGTTCCTTCAAAGTAGATCATAATGAATCCATGAATTTATTCCCACCAAATTACCTAAATATGAAAAATAATTTTAAAATATAGTTAGCACATCCCTCTTTTCCATGATGGGGTTTACATAGTCATAAAGTTTTCGGAGGGAAGGTTTAAATTACCTAGTTTAATGATTTTTTAGTGTGGGCTTAGTTTTCATGGAAAAAATTTCAAATTTTCATGCTAGACATTTAGAATGACAACAATATCAAAATTAATTTGGTGAATAAGTATGAAGCTATAGTCTTGAAAAGGATTGTTGGTGACTCGTCATTTGGGATAAAAACTTAGAAGAGGTCGTTAATATATTTATAAGTTCTCTATAATATATTTATAGATTATGTTGTTTTCTTTTAATAATTTTTAATAAATAAACTAATTTACGTAAATTTGGAATATATTGGGTAAAGTGAGGGTTTTAGAAGGTCCCACAACCTTGATACAAAAAGCCCATTAGGCCAGATCAAGCAATAGCATTAACAAAACAAAAAACCCAAGAGGATTCCAAAAAGGAGAACGAAGAAGAGACAAGCCGAAAAAGGAACTAAATGAGCTTCTTCAGCTCAGAAACAACATCTTTAGCTCTAGGGGAGCCAGAATCGTTTGCAAGGAGATCCGCCAACTTGAGAAGCTCCGAACAGTCGTTTGCTAAGGCCACTCTGGTAGAATTCGTGAAGTCCTCCCAAGCTTTGAGAGCTTTGAAGGCACGCTGCAGTTTACTCAGAATGGAGGAGATGATATCAGCTCTGTTATGGTCCTTTTTGTCATCAGCATCAATATCAGCAGTGTCACAGTCCATAACAGGAGTAGAGAGAGGAGTGTCAGCAGTGGAATCTTTAACAGCCGAGGGTTCCTTAGAGCCAGCAGAATGAGAGGGGGGATCCGCCACAAATTGATTGATGTCACCCTGCTCCTCTTCCGAGGAGTCAGGGTACAGTTGAGCAAGTCCCAACAAATCAGCCGCACCAGAGAGACCCGGGCTGGAGACAGGAGAAGGAGCGCGTCCACTGGCATTGGTATCCTCCAAGAAAAGGCATGAGATGGGCGTAGGAAAAGGGGGATAGCAGCGGGAATGGAGGCATCGCGGGGGGCTCACGATGGCCACGTCGGAATCCGAGCCAGAGGAAAGGAGCAGGCGGCGGCGGCGCCGAGAGGAGCGGTGGGAAGAGGAAGAGGGGCGAGAAGGAGGGGAGGGGAGCGGCGGCGACCCAATTTGGGTGGGAAACGGAGCAAGTCAGTGTGGGAAGCGGCGACGGAGAAAAGAAGGTAGAGAAGACCCTGGTGGAGGATGACTCCCTCACCTTCCCGAGCCAGCATAACAGAGTGTTCCAGCGATTGAAAAAGAAAGGCAGCTAAATTGATCTTTCTCCCCCAACGGAGGTGGGAGAGAATAAACAGATGGGGGCCGAAAACCAGACGGTACCTTCCGTCGATGGTGAAGTATCTCATAATGGCTTCCGCCACTCTGTCCCAGGGCGAGGGCAGAGAGTCGCGGGTATAGCCCGACATATATTTCCTTGGCCTGTCACCCGGGGCGTTGAAGTCTTGAATCTCTGCGTGAAGGGAACGCCTGTAGTAAATATCGCCCGCAGCAGGGAGCCCGGTGGCATCAGCGATGGCGTTCGTTGAGATGGTGAACCTAGTGCTGCCAATTTGAACACGTCCTCTCGACCACGAAGCCGTAACAGCATAAGAAACCAAGGCCGAGTAACCAGACATTCTTTCCAGAAAAGTAGAAATCCCATTTTCCACTAAGATATTCCAGACCTCGCCATCATTCCTAAGCGACTCGCAATTGTCGGGCTCAAGGCGCTTCAATTGCCCCCCCATGAGAAGAATATTAGAACAGTTACAGAGTCGGAGATAGGAGCGGACGAGAGCCAGCCTGAACAGGAAACCAGCAATTAAATTAAAACCCTGACGCCACCTCCTCGGATGATTAATGTGCGCATAGAGCTCGTTCGTGCGGGGATTTGCTGCATCATTACTAGGCGCCTTAATCAAGTACCCCGTGTCAAGAGTCATGTCAATTAAATTTGCCGTATTTATCGCCGCCATTTGAAAGGGCCAAGGCGGGCAAGCCGAAACCCAAGTCAGCTTCAGAAACCACCAGTCAGCAGTGGAGTGTGTCATTTTGGGCAATCTGACAAAGTTCATTCGGGAAATTCTCAGTCCAAATTTGCTGATTTTCGATGAGGACACCCATATTAGCAAGAAGATCCGCCGCTCTATTACCTTCCCGGAGGACGTGCTGGAATTGGACTTGAAGAAAAGATCTTTGAATACTTCTAATATCAGCAATGATGTTTTTAATCGACCAATGTCCAGGGTCATTGGAGCAAAGGAGGTTTATGATGTTGAGGGAGTCACTTTCCACTTGAAGGGGATCATTGCCCAACTTGATGGCCATCTCAAGACCCTTGAGGATGGCTAAGGCCTCCGCACGATTGTTGGAGCCAAAGTTGAAATTATGGGCAGAAGCAGCAACAATTAAACCCGAATAGCAACGGAGAATGGCCCCTCCTCCGGACATACCTGGATTCCCTTTCGAAGCGCCATCCGTGTTGAGTTTTCTCCATCCCCTTGGAGGGGGAAGCCAGCAAATCAAATTCCTATCAGTATGGGTTTTTTTGCAAGGAATGGATAAATACTGCTGCCACTCCAGGGTGTGACAGAACTGCAGTTTTTGCTGATAATTGGACCAAGTGGTCAGGTTGATATTTTCTTGGAGAGCCATGCCAATCTGAGTAGCCACCTGTCCAGGATTGAGACACTTATCTTTGAAGATTCTTCTGTTTCTTTCTTTCCATATGCCCCATAAACCATGCGGGAGGAGGAGTTTCCAAGCCAATTTTAGAATCGGATGAGAGAAGGGGGAGTACCATTGAGAAAGGGTGTCCTGAATGGAATCCGGAAAGATCCAAAAGACTCGAATCTCGATAGGAGCCACTGCCAAATATCATGCGAGAAAGAGCAATGGACCAGGAGATGTGATGAGGATTCCTCTTCATTTGCACATAGAACACATTTGGTGGGAAGGGAAAAACCCCTTCTCTTCAGGTTCTCCCCAGAAAGGAAGGCATTTTTAGAGGAGAGCCAAGAGAAAAAACCAATTTTGGGGTGATCTCCTTAGGCCAGAATTTTGTAAGAGGGGGGCCCACGTCAGCACAATGCATCGAGAGGTAAGCAGCCCTAACTGAAAAGGAGCCCGATGCGGAGAGAGTCCAGATAATCTCATCTTCATTATGGGAATACGGGATGTAAATGGTGGAGAGCTGCTCTCTAAGGGAGGACAGCAGGTCTCTTTGCAGGTCGCTGATATCCTCCCAATCCTTGATATCCCATGAGGGGATGGAATTAACCCTCTGCCAATAACCAGAAGCTAATCTACCATGAATATTGATGATACTTCTCTTGATAGGGTCCCAAGAGGGGTTGAGGTCAAGGGGATCATCACCAATCCAAGTGTCCCTCCAGAAATCAATGAGACGCCCATTCCCGAATCTCCATTTAGTGCCAGCACGAATGATGGGGAGCGAGCTACAAATGGAATTCCATATGGTGGAGCCTCTAGTGGGGATGGATGTGAGAAAGTCTTCATTGTTTGCTAAATACTTAGCACGGAGCAAGTGGGCCCAACAAGAATCACCTTTAGCCACCTCCCAAGCGAGTTTTGCCAGGAGGGCCCCGTTCATCTCCTTTATTTTCCGAAGACCAAGACCACCGTGAGCAGTAGGTTTACAAACCTCTTTCCAGGCCACAAGGTGGATCCTTTTCTTTTCTTCAGTTCCAGACCACAGAAAGTTCCTTTGAATTTTTTCCACAGCCTCCCTAACCGAGCTGGGAATCTTGAGCATGGACAGAAAGTAAGAAGGAAGATTCTGAAGAGTGGCTTTCACCAGCTGGAGCTTGCCAGCCTGGCTGAGGAGAGCACCTTTCCAAGCAGCGAGTTTTTTTTGATATCTTTCAATAACCGGATTCCACATAATTTTTGATTGTCTACCATGGAAGAGGGGGATGCCCAGATAAGAGGTTGGGAGATCCACAATCGAGCAACCAAAGATATCTGCAATCTTCCTCTGAACTCTGGGGGGCGTGTTGATAAAGGAGATGCTGCTCTTGATGAAGTTAACCGTTTGCTGCGAGGCTGATTGATACAGAGATAGGATATCCATAATAGCTCTAGCTTCGATAACAGAAGCCAGACTCAGCAATAAGGTGTCATCGCGAACCAGCTATGAGTGGCCGAGGGACAGTTAGAGGTGATTTTCATGCCAGAGATGATGGATTGATTTTTTGCCGCATCCAGAGTTCTGCTGAGGGAATCTGCCATAAGAACAAAGAGGAAGGGTGACAGAGGATCGCCTTGCCTGATACCTCTGCTACTTTTGAAGAAACCCGCAGGGATGCCATTGATCAGAATGGAGAAACAAGGGGTCGAAACACATGAATAAATCCAGCTACACCATTTTTTGTCGAACCCAAATTTTTCCAGGGTCTTGATTAAGAAGGGCCAGCTGACTCTGTCAAAGGCTTTTTGCATATCCAATTTTAAGATCATACCAGGAGACTTCGCAAGGAGGGCCGAGTGGATGGCCTCATGGACAGTAATTATACCGCCTTGAATAAGCCGGCCTTTTATGAATCCATTCTGATTGTGGGAGATGAGGTTCGGCATAAGAGGTTTTAGCCTGGAAGCCAGCATCTTAGTGATGATCTTGTAAGACGTGTTGCATAAACTTATGGGCCGAAAATTGGACACATCCTTGGAATTATGCACTTTTGGGGCCGGGCCACGAAAGTGGTGTTCCATTCCTTTAGCAGATTTATCATTCATCTGAAATTCATTGACTGCGAGGAAAAGGTCCTGCTTGATGATTTCCCAAAAAACTTGAAAGAAAGCAGCCGGAAAGCCATCCGGACCCGGGGCTTTGTCTCGCTTCATAGTAAAGACAGCTTTATGAATTTCCTCCATCGCAAAAGGCTTGGTAAGATTGTTGTTCATCTCAGGAGAGACCAGATGTGGAATGTGCTGAAGCATTTCATTCATAGATTGTTCCGAAGGAGCCAGATCAGCATGGAGAAGATTTGAGTAGAAGGATATAAGCTCATTGGATATATCAGAGTCAGCGGTAAGAAGAGTACCTGAAGGCGACACCAACTCACGAATCTTGTCCCTAGCTTTATGTTTACAGGCAGTAATATGGAAGAATTTGGTATTACGATCACCTTGGTCAAGCCAAAGGGCCCTAGAACGCTGCCTCCAGTAGGTTTCTTCTTCTTTGAGAGTGTTGTGATAATCACTGAGGAGGGAGATTTCCTGTTGGTGAAGATTGTCCAACCTTCCCACATTCTCGATTTGCTCAGAAATTTTGATCAAGCTCTGAGAAAGCTCCTTCTTGCGAACCTTGATGTTACCGAAGACCTTAGACTTCCATATTTTGAGCTGTTTTTTGATTTCTTTGAGTTTGCTGGAAAATCTGAACATATTGGTTCCCTCAATCTCGATATTCCACCAGCTTGCAACCAGGGGGGTCAGATGGTTATTTTCAAGCCAAGCCAGCTCGAATCTGAAGGGAGGATTCTTGACATTCACCATATGGTTGGCGCACAACAGGAGGGGGCTGTGATCGGAGCCAACCCTTGGGAGGGAGCTGAGATAAAAGTCCGGAAAAGAGAAATCCAATCCAGCGAGCCAAGAGCTCTATCTAATCTGCATTGAATGTGATTTCTGCCCAATCTACGGTTTGACCAAGTGTAAGAAGAGCCGTGGAGATCCATATCCAGAAGTGAATTTTCTCTAATGAAGTCAGCCAAAGCTTCCATGCTAGCCGGCATAGCAGGCATTCCCCCTTGTTTATCTGAGGGATAAAGAGGACAATTTAGATCACCCATTATGAGAATGGGAATTTTACCACAAGTAACGATGAAGTTGGTGATATCCCTCCAAAGTTTTCCTCGATGATTCTCCAAGTTTGGAGCATACACATTGATAGCGATCCAGGAGGAGTCAGCACCAATTTCTTGAAAAAGGATACAAAGAAAATTGGGGTGCTTGAACAGGCAATCCCCTTTGAGAATTCTGGGATTCCACAAGGTACAAAGCCCCCCGGAGTTTCCAGTTGAAGGTTGAGATTCAAAAGCAGCCGCAGGCCAGATTTTATGAAGCCGAACCTCAGTTTTTAGCTTGGTTTCCTGTAACATGATGATATCAGGTGAGTTCTGAAACTTGATGTCTTTGATGATTCTTTGCTTTTGCAGAGAGTTGAGCCCTCTTATATTCCAAGAAATGATCTTCATTTCTTTTGTTTGGGTTTACTCCCCACCACCATGGGGATAGTACTTTGGGTTCCTTGCGCCACATTTGTAGCTGCTTCAATCTGAAGCTTAACACTGCTTGGAATTCTGCCTCTAACTTTTTCCAAGCCTATATCAGGTTTCTTGTTGCTGCTTCTAGTGAAACGGTGATTAAAACAATCATCGGTGGAGAGATCCGAGGGAGAGGGGGCAGAATCAGAAACAGGCGGGCAAAGTGGAGGAAGGGTGGGAGGATCGAGGGAGGAGGGGATCGAGGGAAGGGGGGGGATGGGAAGGGGAGCAGGAAGCGGCGAAAGGGGGAGGAGGCAGCCAAAAGGTCCACACCAAGAGATGAAGAGCCTGGAACCGAAGGGGCCAGGGGTGGGGAGAGAGAAAGGGGGATAGAGGAGGGGGGAAGGATCTCAGCATCAGGATCAGTGGACGGGTTGATTTCTCCATCCTCCAGGAGAGCAAAGGAATTAGAAGTGGGGATGATCGGGATCTCAATGGAGGACGATTTAGGAACAAATTTTTTCTTGAATTTTGGGGAGAGGGTTTGGGACAGTGGTTTCGGTTGGGGTTTAGAGGGGCAGCTAGAGGCCCTATGGCCTAGTTTTTTGCAGAAAGAACAAGCTTGAGGAATGTATTCATAGTCAATAGGCTGTTTCCAGTTCCCAAAGTCCGAGATAAGCTCTATGTCTTTTGGCAAGGGGCAACTAATGTCAGCATTAACACAGAATCGAGCATGAATAAATCTAGTTTTTGCTTTCGTGGCTTGATCTATAGCAATCAAAGAACCTATAGAAAGAGCAATACCTTCTATGACCGCCGGATGCCAAAATTCCAAAGGAAGCCCCGGAAGGCGGACCCAGATTGGGGCTTGGGTCATGGATTCCGTGTGTGGGTTGAAACCAGGAGACCATTTCCTGAGATAAAAACCCCGCCTGCCAAAGAACCACGGACCACCCAGAAGCGCTCTAGCGAAATCTTCTTTCAAGCTGAAAGAGAATAAGATGAATCCATTTGGCATAGCCGCTATTTCAAGTGCTCCACATGGTTGCCATTTTAGACGAGCCCATTTTTTTATATCCTCCAGTGGGGGCCTCGGGCCCATCAGCGTACCCACCAAGGACAGGTCACGAGAAGCAGCAGCAGCCTCCGTGATATGAGAGGGGATGCGCAGGGAAAAGGACCCTTCTGACAGTGAAGGGGAAAGCTTTTCCGCGCTGTGAGCTGATGTGGAAACCTCCACGACTTTTGACCAAGCGAGAGGCTGTGAGGGAGAGAGAGGCCATGAAAAGAATGACGAGAAGGATGATGATTATTAGGAAGATGAAGAGTATGATAAGAAGCATTATGAAGTGAATGATGAGGACGAAGAGGAGGATCAATATCAAGAAGTGAAATAATATTTTGAGGATTAGGGGAGGAGCACAAGACTAGTCATTGGGATATTTAGAATGTATTTTTACATATTTTCTAATTGTAGGGACGTCATATTACTCCCTTGCAATTAAAATGTTATATATTATTATAAAACACATTTTGTATTGATACATTCTATTATTATTATTATTATTATTATTTGGATATTTTACAAATTCTCAATGTATAATTTCTCAATGAAAATACAATGCAAATAATATTTTAGTATCTAATGCTCAATTATTGTAAATAATTAAAAAATGTAATATAGTTATTCACAATCATACCATTTATAATTATGATTAATAATATTTCATTTATTTTAATTAATGAACAAATTTTGCATCATATTTTTCCACCGATGGTGTTAATTTTATAGGTATTATGTTGTTATTAGGTGGTGAAAGGAAGATGCGGATTTAAGAAAAATATGGCACTAAAGTGGTAAAAACTAAAACTAAGTCAACACAACTTTAAATTTTAGTTGCATCTCCTTTGTGTTTTGGGCCACAAAATTTAATGTGATTTCACCCAAGAAACAAAATGGAAAATTTCTAAAAAGTCCAAATTATGATGTGAAAATGAGTCAAAAATGACAACGTTTGTGCGGTTTGTACTAGCATGTGTATCAAGAAATTTGATGCAAGCAATATCACATTTAATATCTCATAAGCAATGTTTCATAAGCAATATGTCACATAGAATATTTCATAAGAACTATATCTCAAGAAATCTTTCAACATAATTATGTGCATCAAAAATCACGTGTACTAGCAAGTATATATATATAAAAATTGTGCATTGCATATGCAAGTAATGTATTAGAAAAAGTGTGTGCAATACAACTAAGGAAAAAAATATAAAATACCCAAATTATCTTGTAAATTTATTTTGGTGAATTTCTTTCATCTTATCAAATGTGGTGTGTTATGATCATCTGAGATCTTCACAATTTGGAATGATCTTCTTATCCTTCCTTTTAGTATCTCGAAAGGTGTTTGTAATACATGTAAGATAACAAATAATGTGTGTGTAAAGAAAGTAATGAATGAAATAATGTTCAAAATAAAATGTGTTAAAGTCAAACAAGAATATTAGTTAGTAATAAAGTAACATGTAAATGCATCAAGATCAACAACAAATAATCATACAACATGTCAAATTATCATTTAGAAATAAATACAACAATATTAAAATGAATCATTATACAACACATGTCATAAGATATAAAAAGTGCAAGAAAAGAAATTTAAGCTTGATATCACAAATGTACTAGTTTGAAATATGTAATCTAAAATGTGTTATATTTAATATTCACCCTATGTAAGAATGAGCCTAGTGTGGTATGTCCCTTCCGATTACAGGGATTATGAAGCCACAAATAAATTGTGTGAGTATCAATGGACTATGTTTATTTTTATCTAACTTGGTTATGCGATAAAACCAAATTCATAAGGAAGTAAGGTGTGAAATGTATTGAATCTAGATAACAATAATGTTTGTCTTTGAAATGAATAAACTAGATATCAAAATGACACCTCTAAGGTATTTATGCATCAACACGACATACTTGGTCTTGGAATCCAATTTTAAAAATACTCCTCAAAGATCCTATGAAATATATCTACTCATCCCATAGACTATAATAATATCAACTACAAGGCTAGGTGTTTCTATTTTCTTCTTTGGATGGGTAGCTAAGGAAACTTGAACATATTTGATTTGGCCAACCAAATAAACCTATTTGGTTTCCATAGTAAAACATATTATAGTTGTCTTAGTAAGTGTCAACCCAAGGGAATGAAAATCTTTGGTTGAAATTACATTATTTAAGGCTCTGCATTCAATGATACAATTGTTTTATTTATATCCACCAAAGAAGAGAGAAGCATATAATGGATAAACTCTTCCAAAGGTGGGGATGGATGAAGTCATAAGTTTTTGAGAAATTTTTAGCTTGGGAGTAGGTTTCATACCTTTTTGGGGGGTCCTAATAGCCTTCTAGATATTCCATTTGATAAATTTCCCCAACCTATCACGTTGATCCATGTTGACTTACAATTATTAAAGCTTGCACATTTGTATTTTTGACATTTTGCATAGATAACAATATCAATGGTTGAAAAATAGCTAGGAGTAGAATATTCAACATTTAAATGATCTTGGGAATTGATATGCAAGGTTATGGTCCTTAAAAAAATTAATTAAAAGGAGATAGATAAATTACCTTATTTCCTCTTGATTTGTCCTTAGTTTCACATGGTGTAGGTGCCCTCTACGAAAGGTAATTGGTGTTTTTTGGGATATTCTCTCTTTTTATTTCTACTTAGCTTGCTCAAGTTCATTCTTTTAATTTTGAGATCTTGTGAAAATGGTATAAGAGTGACTATTTGTTTTTCCAACAACATCATTGCAATCTCCACCACCAAATTCATATTTCAAATATCCAATATTAGAGTTTTCATTTGGAGTTTCAACATCAAGTATTGAAAAATATAAAAATATATACAATGACCCTCTTCACCTTCAAAGGAAGAATGGATAGGAGAAACTGAATTATAAGGAGCTTCAAGTTCCAAACATTGATTAGGTGCTTTGGAAGGTGGTTGTAATTATTATTGTTATGATTACCAAAATTATTTTTGGTATGTATTTTATAAATCAACTAGAACATTTTGAAATACCCTCTCCTTTAATGTAAGTATGTTATTTTACAACTTCTCAACCATAGGGTTTATAATACTTTAATTTGAGATTTTATCTTTTCTTTTTATATTATTCATTTTCATCTTTCTAGCCACAATTAGATCATCTTCAGCTTCAATCGCCATTGATTATGAAACATATTATTCCAAACATTGTTAACTTCTTAGGATAAAGATAATATCAAGAATCTAAACATTTATGAAGAAACATGATTGATTTTTTCCTCTAGGTATGGCCACTTAAGGTATCCTAATGTAAAAGTTTGTTAAATTTGGTAAAAATCTCTTATGAGTTCATGTGCTTATTTCATCATTTCAATTAAACGAGTTAAGATAAGATGATAATGTTATGTTGATTCAAATATATCTTTAAAATTTAGCCTCATGGTATCCCAATTGGTGATGGAACAAGTTGGTAGATGGTGCGAACCATCAATTATTGAATCTTGTAGGATTTTCATGATCAATCTTATGAAACATCCTCGTGTTCAACATCTAAAATCCCAGATGTAACAAAGAAGGTTGTGATGTGTTTATCTAGCTGTTGTTTTCCATCACCTTTATAATCTGATTTTTTTACTTAAATCCACAAAATTTTTACCTCGGGATCTTTCTAGATCTAATGGCCCTATGGTTGGTCTCTAAGGTATTTTTTTCATTACTATTATATATATAAGTAATATTGTTATTGATAAAACAAATGTTTATAATGTTATGAATAAATATTACTCTTATTCAACAAGATTGAGCCCGAACCGAAAGATGATAATAAATGAAACTTATGAATCTTCATGTTCTAAATATTTCTCGTAGGTTGTATGCAAAGCATAATCTGCTCCCAAAAATAATTTCAAAATTATTGGTAAAATATTTTTCATATACAATATATTGTGTTTTAACAATAATATGTGGGATAAATTCTCTCCTCACTTGTGATGGGAGGAACCATTTATTGAAATCCAAAACAAAAAGAAATAATATGTACAATATATACACTAACTAACTTTTCAGGGGTGGAAGTTTACTCTCAAGAAAGGAAAATAAACTAAAAGGCTAGTAGAAAGAGATGGAGGTTTTAGAGAGAGAAAAAGGATAGCTTGCATTTCAAGAAAGTAAGTGCAAAGATTGTTTTAGTCTATAGGGACATTATTCAATATAATAAACATTTCCAATGAAAATTTTGTATGCATGAAGGAAATGAGTAAAGGAAAACCTTTGGCATAAGAACACGTTTTACACCCAAAGAGATCATCACACAAATTTCAAGAAATCTATTTTCATTTCTTCACAAGGATGAACGTAAAGTCTCATACAATTTTCCTCTCAAACAAGATGTACAAAATTGTAAGTAGTTCAAAGTCTATCCAAGAACCCTTTCACGCCTCCAAAATTTTAATCACCTCAAGAAATGATAAAATTTCATTCTACATTATCCTGGATTACTCAAAGTCTCTCCATATATCCCTAAATAAATATCTTCTAGAAGTATCACAAAGTAATTTCTCCAACAAGTAAAAATCTCTAGATCGAAAATGTCTAATTTGTGCAAGAATTCATTTACAATGATTTGTAAACAAATATTTATAGGAAATCCTCCCTATTTTACAGCTACATGCAATATTGAAAAAAATCAAATTTCCATAAAGAGAAACTTGCAAAGTGAGGTAATCAACTTGCACTTAACCTATAAATTTGACGATGTCAATTTGCATAACATAAGAACTACAAATTCAAAGTGCAATTTTTTAATAATAAAGTAACATTTTACATTCATGAAAATGCACATATTAGGATTAGAAAAATTGACTTGATAAATATATGCTTACAAATTAGGGGTTCCCCCACACATATTATTTGACTACATTTCTTCACCTTGATCAATAACTTCAACCCCCTTCTCCTCCTTGACCTAAATCTTGTCCTTGTAAATCATTAAAAATCCTCTAAAGATTCGATCATATTTTTTGAGTTACATTAGCATCTCAAACCCCACATAAAGGATAAGGGAACATTTGGTTACATTTTTACCTCAAAATACCACAAATCTTGGAGGAAAATTTGGATTAAAGGGTAACTTTAGATCGCATTGACACCTCAAAAACCATCTATAGACTAAATGGGAACTTTGGACTACATTTTCACCTCAAACCCTCCCCAAAACCTTTGAGGAGATGTTATGTGTTATTTCACCGACCTCTTGAAAATACCTTTTGGGATATTTGATGTTCTTGTGCACCTCAAATCTTTGTATGGAGATATTTTATCTACTTGTGCACCTCAAATCCTTAACAAAGACCTTTGGGGAGATTTTATGTGTTTTTGCATTTCAAATATTCACTTCAATACTAAAAATGATATTTTAGATGGTTTTCCATCACAAAATGCCCTCAATAGCTAAAGGGGATATTTTATGTGCTTGTGTACCTCAAAATTCCGCCAACGAATAGAGGGTAATTTTATTTTCTTTTTTTTTACCTCAAAATTTTCCTAAAGGCCTTTAGGAGATTTTACATGATTTTGCACCTCAAAACTGCCCAAAGACCTTTGAAAATATTTTATATGATTTTGCACCTCAAAACTCCCCAAATACTAAAGAAGAAATTTTGTGTTATTTTACACCTCGAAACTCCCCAAAGACCAAAGAAAATATTTTAAGTGTTTTTCACTTCAAAATTCCCCAAAGACCTTTAGATAAATTTTATGTGCTTTTTCACCTCAAAAATCCCCCAAAAATAAAAGAGATATATTGTTCTTTTCAACCTCAAAATATCTCCAAAGACTCAAGAGGATATTTTATATACTTTTGTACCTCAAAACTCTCCAAAAGACCTTTGGGAAGATTTTATGCACTTTTACACCTCCAAACTCCCCTAAAAACCCTTGGGAAGATTTTATGTGCTTTTACACCTCAAAACTTCTCCAAAGACTAAAGGGGGACTTTATGTTCTTTTACACCTAAAAATCCCCAAAGACTAAAGGTGAGATTTAACTTGATTTTGCACCTCGAGAATCCTTGAAGAGGTAAATAAGAAGGATAAGTAAGTGAACCGGCACATTGACTAATGAATATATTAGCTATTCGATATTGAAAATTGAGGGATATTTTGAAAGCTGGATCTTTCAACTATTTGAATTTGTTCAAATGATTGAATATTTGGTTGTTGATTGATGTTTGTCAAATGAGCTTATTATGATCTTTTCTTATCCAGAAAAAAATTTTAAATGGAAGTCTAAATTATGAATGGAGTCAATATATTTTTATCTCTAACTCATATACCTTTGGGGATATTTTATGTTTTTTTGCACCTTAAAACTCATCCAAAGAGTTTTGGGAAGATTTTATGTGCTTTTGAACCTCAAAACTCCCCTAAATACTAAAGGGCATATTTTATGCTCTTTTGCACCTCAAAACTATTCCAAAGACCTTAGGAATATTTTATGTTCTTTTGCACCTCAAAACTTCATGAAAGACTAAAGGGGATATTTTATGTGCTTGTACACCTCAAAAAAATCCCCAAATATTGAGGATGAACATTTCCTTGCTTTTTCATTTGAAATATTTTCCAAGACCTTCACGAGGAATTGAGATTTGAGGATTATCCATGAAATTTGTAATTGAGTTACAAAAATACTCCAAAATTTTGATATATTCAATTCTCTCAATATTTAAGACATTTTTATTTATTTATTAAGTTTATATATTATTATAAAATTCATTCCGAGATTTCAATTTGATCAATAATGACCAAATTGTCTCGGTCATCTTAAATTTTCATTTAAGTTCAAATATGGGACAACACCTCCATATAGTTGTGTCACTTTCTCATGTCCTCGGTGACAAGATAAATTTAGAGTATTAAAATACTTAATGTTCGGGATAATGAATTTATTTGAAGATTTGTGTGCAAGTGGTCTTTCTTGGTTCCAATAAATCTCTTGATATTATTTTATTTTCTTTTATTTGCTTAATCAAATTTGTATAAGCATCTAGCTAATGGGGAGAAAGGAGGATTTTTGGAGGGTTAGATTGTACATCTTGTACTTCTTCCCTAAATTTTCATTATCTCCCCCAAATATTTAGGCTCAATTTTTACAACAAGAGGAGAATCGGGTTGTGTATGAGCATGACGATGAGTTGAGGGAAAACACAACATTTAAATGATAACTAATCACTATAAACTAAAAATGTAACCTAGTTAACATAAATATTAATAAACAAAAGAAAAAAAGGCATGTTTTCATTCAAGTGATTTCGAGATGATACATTGGTGTTAGTAGGTAAATATAATATGAGGAAAGACGTGGTCATCGAAAGTGAGGAATATAGAGTGAAATGAACTCGTAGCATTATTTATCATTTTATAGACAATGTACCATGTATGTATTACAAAAAAATGCATTAATTTCACTAGGAGCTTGTTATATGTGTTGAAAATTTATAGTTATAGGGTTTGTATGTGTGTCATGACTTGAATAAAAACATACATGTTACTCAACCGTGTATTATGCACTATGTCATGTCACCGTTAATGAAAATTTCTTTGTACCAACCATGAATGTCATTAGCTAGCTCAATCTTAATGGGCCTTCATTTTTAAAAAGTATGGAATGGGGTTTCCCATCTCAACACTAATTCTCTTTTTTAAACTAAGTACGAGTGGGGTTTCTCATTTCAATATTAGTGAGTATTTATTTTTAAGCAAGTACAAATTGTGGTTTCCTATCTCAATGTTTGTAAGAATTTATTTTTACCAAGTGTGAAGTGGGGTTCCCCATCTCAACATTAACAACACTTTGTTTTTACTAAGTATTGAGTGAGGTTTCTCATTTTAATGTTAATAAACCTTCATTTTAATGAAGTATGGAGTGGTGTTTCCAATCTCAATGTTAATGAGCCTCTTATTTACCAAGCATTGAGTAGGGTTTCTCATCTCAATATTAGGAAGCCTCTATTTATAATAATTATGGAGTGGGGTTTCACATATTCTTTTCAATACACCGAATCAGGTCATAATCACTCTATAGGAAGAATTCCACACAGATGCACACAACAACATATTACAAGGATATATTGTATTTCTCATATTTCCACATGGACTCAATTCCGACAACAAAGAGATACCAATTAGGAATAATCTAGTGTTCACATTATTAATTCAACATTAGTCGTATATATTTGTTATAACTCTATATAATTTGTTGCACTACTCGTAATGTTAGAAACGGATAATTTGTTCCCTAATTTGTAGGGGTTGTTTTGCCTACCTCCATGGCCATATAATAGACATTCTATTGTGCTTCAAAAGACGATTATGATGTGAATAATATATTGTGTTTCTGTACAAACTAGTGTGTCTTCATGATTTGGAATCAAAGCAAGGTTTCTTCTTTGAGTGCATGGATTCTTAAGCTTAGTCATGGGGCAGCTCAATGCTCTTATGCCCTAGTAAATGTGAGAATTGGTAGCACATTGACATGTTTATTCCTCCCAGCCACGTCACATCCTTTACCTGCATTTTTCTTATTAAAGGTGCATGTTTTGCTTATAGTTGTTTGCTAGTTTCTGCCAGATATTTGTCTACAATAAAACAGAAAGAGAGCAGAAAATAGTGAGAAGCATGATTATCTAAGATCACCGTGATTGGAGTAAGCATAGACTCGTAAGCATAAGGAAACGGATTCAAATAGTCAAGTTTTAAAGTTTTTTGTTCCCGAAGACGGCGACTATAATTTCGCCTTCAAAAATTACAGAGAGCTAAGGATCCGAAGATTCATACAAAATTATTTGCATGCTATTGTTCTCTTTTCGACCGAAACTTAAACTCATGATCTTGAAAATTTTATCAAGGCTCTGGTCTAATGTGTTAATCTTAGTAGTTAGTAGCTTGACATGTTGTTTGTCCTCATCCATTTGTTATAGGTAGTTTGGATAGCCTAGAATTTAGAGAAATAGTTGTTTTTGTCAAACAAATATTGTTAGGATAAGAACAATTGTTATCTAATATTGACTCCTTTTAGGTGACACCTCATAACCAAGGTTGTTATGGTTATTGAGTTGTCTTAATCTCAAACTGCTCATTTGTATTAATCTTGGCCATTGATTTTCAATGAGAGTAGTATATAAGGGGGTCATTGGGGTCATTTGTAACAAGGAGTTTTTAGAGAAACTTGCGGTGTTAGCAAGTAGTCTTGCAAAGGTGTTAGCAAGGGTGCAGTGATAGCGTTGGAGATAGCAGTGGAGGAATATCAGTAGGAGGATTAGGAGATTGTCGGAGCTCTACCAGTAAGAGGCAAGTAGTATTTGTATCTCTTGATTTGCTGAAGTTTAATATATTTCTCATCTATAGTACTGGTTTTCCCTACGGGGTTTTTCTAGGGACAATTTTCCGAAAATATTGTGTTCACCTTGTTGGGTATTTTTTATGTGTTTGTATTTGTGAAGTTACAGTTGTGTTATTTTCCAATATTTGTTGATCAAATAATCTTACAAGATAGGAGGTTAATAATCAGTAACTGTAATAGATTTTTCACATGATGGTGGGATAATAAGTAGATTTTTTTGCGGTATATGGATCTCGGCTCACCTGCTGCGCCGTTAAAGATTTGAAGTCCCACTGTCATTGTCTCATGTAGATTCTTAGTTTTAATTGTCTCAAAACGGCCTACATGCATCGGATCTCATATTCGTCTAGGCTTCTATCCAAGACTTCCACCTCATCGTGTTTTCCCAGCACTGCCACGCTCAAATCCATCCGGTGGTCACTCCTACTTGGTAGATTTTAGCAGAAGACAAATCACGCATCTCCGTACGCCATGCGGAATTGTCATGGTAGTTGAGCTTCGTATCCGTAACTCTAATCAAACAAAATATTTTGAGTCTATAAGTTATATGTTGTCCTTATATGATTATAGTTCAAGTCCGTCAAAATAGAGGATCTGTCCATTTTTAGTCTTTATCAAAAGTCTATAAGGTCTTATTTCAGATCATTGTTACTTTAGAACTCTATTATTTTCTTAAAGAGTTAAATCGTTCATGTGTCAATCCATTTTCCACATGTATAGCCAAAGGATTTGTTGGTTTATTTATTTTGTTCAAACTAACGAAGGGTCCATAAGTTTAAGATGGTCGTTGTTATCATATTAGTCAAATTTGTTTTATCTAATGTCCTTCTCTCACTAAATGCAAATGTCCTTATTTAGTATCATGAGTCATGTATATATTATATTCGGCTTAGTAGTATTTTTTCATTGTCATATTTATTAAAAGTGTCAATGTTAAAGTCAATTGTTAGTCAAAGTCATTTCATGTTCTTTTTGTCGTAAAAATAATCATTTTTAGTGAATTGTCATTTTTTTGTGTGTCATTAAAGTGTAAAAGTGTCCAAACATTGATGTGATCCAAAATTCAAGGGGGTTTTGGAATTAAAAGGACAGATTACAATTGTGTCAGATGAAAAGAAAAGTATCTCTAAAAAGAGATGTAATATGCTTAAAATTATCTCTGAAAAGAGATGTAAATATTGCTCAAAGACTGTAATTACAATAGCTACCTCCATGAGGAGAAGTCTGATCTTCCCTTTCGGGTTACATATATTTATATACCAATTTTAGAAATATGAAAATACACCTAGAAGAATGTGGAAGGTCACCAATCTTGAGGGAGATGAGGTGGTTCATCTTTCGTGAGTTACATAGGCACCAATCTTGCGAGTTTACTATTTTTAGACAAAGCATTACAAAAATTGCATTTTGGGCCCTTAAGGCATGGATTTTGTGGGTCAAACTTTTTCAAATAGAGTCTCACACCATTTTATCACATTCTACGCATTCTAATCTTTCCGTTGCACTTTGAACGGAGTCAATTGGAGCTACATTACAGAAGTTATGGTTCATAGAAGTTGCTCCACCTTTAGGGTCTTTGTCTAGATCATGATGTGTCATCACTTCTAAATTTGTCTAAGTTTTGAGTCATATAGGTGATTTTAGGTTTTATTTTTAATAGTTATTTTGTAAGTTGTCATCATGAGTCAGAGTCAAAATATTGTCAAAATAAAAAAATTGCCTCACTGGACGCATTTTCACTAGAACGCGACATCCAATATGTAAACTTGAGATTCATGATCATATTATTCTAAGCTAGTAGCATCACACTAGAGGATGGAGAAAAAAAAAGGTTGGATGTCATTCAGCAACCTCTCTTCGATCACCAACGAAGGGGTTCGCACATTGATCTGGTGACATGTGTGTAGTATGGTTTTTGTTTTCAGTACATTTTAGTGTTCCTATTTCATAGGTGTGTTGGTTTGTTGAATAAACCCCTTTTTAGAATTTTGGGAGGATTCATGTTTTCAGAATACTCAATTTTGGGGAGCAGGAGAAGATTTCAAGGTAGACTCAAGGGATGGTTATCCAACTTAGTGTGAAGCTTGTGGATCTTGGAGATTCATAATTTGGGCACCCAGGGAGGAAGGGAAAGTCCCATAGGAACCCAAAGAGGAAGGGAAAATTCTTGCATAATTCAGCTCGACACTACGCCTTTACGAGGGTAAAGAGATAATCTATGGAGTTTGTACCTAGTCTAAGTAGTTCTTTTAGGAGGTGGTTCAACTTCTTCAAAATGTGGTTCTACCTCGTGTTCACATTAAGGGTGCGTAGTGAGAATTAATAATGTTCGCACTAAGGGGGTGAATGTTAGGAATAATCTAGTGTTCACATTATTAATTAAACATTATATATATATATATATATATATATATATATATATATATATATTTGTTATAATGTTATATAATTTGTTACACCCATATTGTTAGAAACAGGTAATTTGTTCCCTAATTTGTAGGAGGTTGTTTTTCCTACCTCTATGGCTATATAATAGCCATTCTTTATCTTTATATAAAGACGATTATGAGGTGAATAATATTTTTTTCTCTCTAAACTAGTGTGTTCTTATGAATACCCTCGAATAAGTAAGGTATACAAAAACATTAAATGTGCACTTTGAAACTCATTTCTACCATCCCATTTCTAATCACATACAGTTTCGAATATCCAATTCATTTTCTCTATAACAAAACTTTCAACCTTGTGGATCGCATTGCGATGATGGGTGTACTTTCCTTGTACTCTCAAATTGAATTTGGTACCACTATTTGTGCTATCCTTTCTAAATTTATTTCCTAGGTCATCATTTCCCATGTTTTAACCTCACAAATCAAAACATCGCATACGGTGTGAGGTACTCTCCTTTCTCGTAATGTGCATGCATGTTAAACCCTCGAAACTTCCTCCACCCCAAATATTATAAGCACATGCTTACCTCCCAAGTCCACAAAGGTACTTCAAACCTTCTTAAAATGTGCTTGATTCTAATAAAATTTCTACCAAGTACAATAAATGATATATGCCATTTATGTAGAGAGAGTGATCAATTTTTATCAATTTCTCTACATATGACATAGTTTAATGACAATGAGGTAGTGATCTAAGTGGAGATCAAGCACATGAGGCTTTATCAACACCACTTCATATTACATATAGATCAATGATCAGTAAGGTGGTGATCTTAGTGGGGATTGAGAACATGAGGCTTTATCAATTCCTATATGATGCAATAACATCTAGATTCATAATCAATCATGTGTCACCCAATAAATCATATAGTTAGAAAATAAATATTTTCATAATGCCTCTCTACTCCTAAGCCAACCGCATAAAAACCCATTGCCTTATAATTATTTTGGAATCCACACAACACTAAAAATTCCACGAAATTTTACCAATTCCACACAAAACTATACATGGTGTGGAAGTTTACTCAATCCATACAAATCTATGAATGCCACACGAGGTTACCCAAGCTACAAAAATTTAAATGCCATGTAATCATGTATGAAGCCACACAATACTTGAACTTCTATACAAGAATGACCAGTTTTGTGATATATTGCAAAATCATTGAACAATTTTAATGTCATAAAATATTATATGAACCTATGGACTAGTCCCATTTGTTCTCGTGATGAGATATATGGTAAATATAATCACTTATCAACATTGAGATAGTTAGTAAAGGACAATGTAACCCTTGATCCATTAATTTAAGCTGACAATAACATAATGATTAAACTAAGATTGATCTAATGGAAAATGCCTCGCGGGTGTTGATCAATGATTTTGAGGGGAAACCTATAAACACCAATTTTTGGTATCGTTCATCCCCTACGCCCCACGTTTTCTCTCGTTCATCTTGACCACCCATTCGAATTTAATCTTTCCTCTAAAAATCAATCTATCCCATTAATTATTACTCCCACTTGTAATCATGCATTATTTATTTTATTAAGTAATTATCCCTATTTAATTCTAATCATCATCTTATTTATCTTATTTCCCTAAATCACTTTAATCACTCATAATCATCACTAATCAACTTTAATCTCCACCTAATTCGCTTTCCAATCCCTAAGTCTCTCATCTCTCATCCCTAGGATTTTAATTTCCTATCCCTAGGCCTTCAATCAATAAATTTATCTATCTATGCCCTTTATTTATTCATTATAACCATGTTCTAACCTCCCACCTACCCATTTATCTTCCCTATGTAACCCTAACCTTCATAAGCACCCTAAAACCATAATCCAACTTCATTTGGGCCTCTTTTCTTCAAGTTGTGCATCATTCCACCACCATAATAGACAAACCCCTATGATCATCAATGGTGACCCATCTAGGTCATCGTCGACCCTATAAATACACCCTTGCCCTCCTTTATGAAGAATGCAATATTGATATTTTCAGGCTATCTTGCGATCTTGTTTCCATCATTGAGTACTTTTACAACCATCCTACAAATCATGGAGTCTTCTTAGAGCTCTTTTGCATCTACTTTAGTGATCTAGGAGACTTCTCTTGTTTGCCCATTTCATTTGCTTCTATTATCATATTGTTCCATTTTTGTCTCTAACATCTTGTGCAGGTTCAAGTATCTTCAGGGGACCTCCCACCACTTTGTTTTATACCTTGGTTCTATCTGCAGTTCTTTATATCATTCATTTCACTTTCATTCATACCCTAACCAATATAGGTTGTGGTCGATTCATCCCGAGCACCATCAACCTAGCCCCTATCTAACTGCTTTATGTCACTCGTGTCTTCATCGAGTCTGCTTCTGGTTCTGTATGTCTCTATTACTCAAATCCTGTCATTCTACCTCTCTAACATCCCAGATCCATTTTATTAGACTCTAGTCACCATCGATTCCCCAGTTTGCTGCTTGACTATCCCCTGTCTTCACACCATTTACTCTCACTTTACTTTTTTGGCATCATTCGACTCATTTTCAGGTCAAGTATGTTTCTGCAAGTGTCTATCCCAAGTTCGAGATCTATTTATAGTACCGTTTAGTTTAAATCCATACATAAAATAGCTTGTAGGTCTATTTTGGTGGAGATATTCCTCATCCATCCCAGTCATCATCAAATAGCTTATCGTAATCTCGTGTCGTTGTGGACCCATGTTAGGTTTGCTTTGTTTTTTTCATATTTGGATCAGATCTACTTTTACCATCTTAGATTTACTTTTCATATATTGCATTCTTTTAGACATCCATTATCAAATTTAATACCTCATGTTATCTACAAGAGGTTTGACATCCATCCAAGAAAGTTCACGCTTCTTGGAATTGACTTAGTTGGGCAGCCCTCCATCCTATCTACTAATCCATTTTTTCTTCTAGTGTTCTTTGTTGTGCAGATCATTGAACTTGCAGCAGAGATTCTCATCTTTGCACCCACACTTTTCCATTCCATCACAAGGTGCCATAAACCCCTATGTTCTGAGTTGTTATTTTATTTCATTATTAATTTGAATAGAAACAAATAAAATTGGTCAATATTTTGGCACGCCTGAAGTGGGACCCACCCTCTCTAAATGAGTCTTATTTTTTTCATTTTCCATTTTCTTTCATTTCCACTAAACTTGTAAGGAAGGAAATTACATTTCATTATGATTTCTTGTTCCTATTGTATTACAAATTTCTTGGATTGGATTTTTCTTGCATGTTTTTTTGAAGATCAGATAAAAAGGAAAAGCATATTCCAAGTATTCCCCTTTTTCTTAGTTTTTCCTTTTGCATTGTACTCTCCCTTTCTTTCTTGTTGTCCTCATTGAATCAAACATTTGGTTTTGGGATCTAAAATGAAACATTTCATTATTTCTTGAAAATATAGGATAATTAGGGTTTAATACATTGCATTTCAATTCATCACACACAACGTAATTCACAAACCAATTTACACATCGAAGCACTCCTTACCAAGTGGAATTGTGAGGATTTTATTACCCAATAAGAAATTTTCCGTGGTGTTCTAGATGCTTTATAAACTATATACGACTTGGGCCTCATGAACCTTTGGGTATATCGAGGACTCTGCAACCACAACCACTTGAAACCATCCATAGCTTGTCATTTCCTAGGTCCCCCTTTTAGCCTCTTTTTCATTTTTTTTTTTCACATCTTAAATTAATAAATATAAGTGAAAACTTGTTGTGTGACTTTCTTGCTTAAAGTAGAGATCACCATAGTTTTAGGTTTGTTTGTTTCATGTTATTTATTACCAGGTCTCAATCTAAGAAAATGGAACAAAACATGTCAAACAATGTCTCAATTCCCATTACCATGCAACCAACCTCCGCACTTTGCATTCTCACTTCTACTCCTTTATTTTTATTAACTAGGATCACTCAACCTATCATCACCATTCCCACTCCTATAGAGGTGAATTTGTTTCAATATAATCCTCATGACGAAACCAATCCTTTCTTCATCATTTTGTCCCTTCTATACCATTCACTCCTCTCGTCGCTTCTTCTATCGATGTGTCTAGGCATCCCCTCATCTCTAGTGGATATTTGGAGTTTCATGATATTTTCGATGCAAACTCAATCACTCTCCATGTTTATCTTCTTCATAAGACCACCAATCTTCCCATTAATGGACCCCCTTTACAAAAAAATTATTCTTATCACTCTAATATGGAGTCCACTCAAGTGCTTGCCTCCCAACTCACCATGTTCTTCCCAAGAGCCATGAGTGAGTTAGCTAAATCTCAACATGAATTTTACCTTAGTAAACCGTCTTCTTCCAATCCAAAATCATCAAATTACTCGATTAGTGGTCCCTAGCCCATCCAATCTACCTCGTGTCAATATTGATTAAGCTAATTTGTAAATAAATAGCCTAATCTAATGCAAGTTTATAGTAAATGAATGAATAATGAAATACTAAAATTAACCCAAGAAACTAAGAAATAAAGTATGAAAGCGTAAGTGCAAAGAGGTTTAGAAGATCCTTATCTCGATTTAAAGAGATTACAAACCGTGTTGTAGTGGAGATCCCGAATAGGAATGGGAGACTACCGTAGAAGATCCCATAAAAATGCAGATCCAATAGATTTGGCTAGAATAGGGCACCTGGAAAGGGATGGGGGAACCCGAGACACTCTAGTCTACGTTCTAGGTGCCCTAGACCGTATAAAATACCCAAAAAAATCCTCCGAGGTGTCGCAAGACTTTCACACTTATTCACATTTTATTGCCTCGCAAGTCACTATATGATCACCAAGGTCATTGTAAATCTGCAATGACGAAAGTACTTGCAAAACCCTCAAATAGACATCAAATCCTCAAAATAAAGATGCAAAATGAGGGTTCGAATCGTCTCAGCCACAACATCTCGTGACTCCAATGTATTTCTCTATGTGTGTGTGTGGAATCATGCCCTAGGTTTCTCTTGTGTGTGTCACACTTGAAGTAGTGAACAAGTAGCTAGATGTAGAATCTAAATAATGTATGTTCTTTTTCCCTTTTGATGGAGCTAGATGGATGAAACCTTAGGTGATGATATATATTTCTTAGTGTTTGGTCCTTTATTATGATTAGATAACTTTATATTTATATGATTCCCTTGCTTGAATATCATAATTAAACTCGAAAAGGCCAACTACCGAAAATATAAGATGCTCTAATAGGTAGTAAGGACCCAAAATTATAAGTAAAGTATAAAGAGGACAAGGGCACCTAGATGGGATAGGAGCACCTAGTGCTACTCAGTCTCTGGCTGGGCACCGGTTTCAGTGATGACAAATTCTCAAGAGTAAATAGGGAGATTGGGAAAGTAAGGGCGCAAGACCGAAAGTAAAAACATAAAGAAAAAAAAAGGTGGGCAAAGACATGGGTTAATTAATACGTTTCTTACTTAGAAATCATATAAATAGTAGTATGCAACCAGGACTAAATAATTACCTAAAGTGCCTAGTTTTATGTCTATGTTTTCCCCCACTTTATGTTGGTGAGCGGAACACTCGGAAATATAAAGTAGATAGATATGCACACCCGATAACCATGTAGATCAATGTGGAAAGAGTGTGCCGAGGGAAAAGAGAAAACATGGAGTGATAAAAAGATGCATCATGGAGACTAAAGATGAGAAAAATGTACAAAGTGATCAAAATGAACCTAGTGTAGAAACACATGTGTATATGTTGCGATGTACCTACTATCAATGTAGATGTTTTTGGTGTTGTGTTGATGGTGATGATGCTGACTACCACTTCCCATACGGATGGACCTACAAAAGAGAGTCTCGATAAGTAGTCAAATACACATGTATGTATAAAAAGTATGTAAAGAAATGTTGAACACCGCTTTGCACTAAAGGAATGTTGAACACCTACTTTGCCATTAAACACAAACCATCAAAAATGTAATACAACCATCATGCACAAATAACCAAGATTACAATGAGAGATCAGGAAGATACAATGAACATAAGAGAGGGTTTAAATCATCCAAAGACTTATACTATTGCTCCAAAGATTTGATACATTCCATTATAATGGCTAAGAGGCAAGATTGCATTTACAGGTTTGAATGGGAGGTTCGAGTTCCACAAATCCACTTTCGTAAAGAGAGAAGAAGGGAGGGTTTAAAAAAAAATGTTCAACCCCTTAAAAATGCCCCTCCTTACAATATATAGAAAGAATGAGAGAGAAAAGAGAGAAGGAGAGTTTCAAAATCCCCTCAACCACCCAAGAAATGCATTGAATTCACCTGCAAAATGATGGCTTTTCTACCGTAAAACCCATGCCTCCACGTGTTGTTCCTTGTTGGTAAAGAAAGGAAGCCCATACTTCATTATGGTAGTAGGTGAAAAGCCCGACATTCGAAAGTTGAGTAGTAGATATTGAGATATTTCCAAAAAATTCTCTCTTGCTCAAATCTGAGCTTCAGCTTAAAATTTATGATCATCTCCCAATTGCTTTGGGTTTGGAGTCTATCTCGTGCAAGATCCACATGGAAACCTCACATATGCTTAAGATTTTACTACCTTTTAGGGTCCTTGAGATGTGACATGCCGACACTTGGCATCGTCTCGCGAACATGCTGCTGTGCTTTGCTTCTACCTCTATCCCTTATATTTGGAGAAGGTACTATGTTTGACCCTAGGCACATGGAGGGCTAGCGCATGTTTGGGGCTGCTTTTGTATTTTACCCTTGAAGTTGCGCTAAGATGACATGTGAAGGATTCCACTAACCCTTAGACTTTTTAACAACCGGTATAAATTTCTCATGCCCTAGACACGTAGAGAGAGTCATGTGCTCGTTTGGGGACCCCACTTTGAGAACCATACTTTGAAGTGCATCGAAGAGACACATGGAGGCTTCTCACTTTGGCCCTTTTATACTTTTTGATTCGGGACTCAAGTGAACACTACCTTTTTCATTCCCACGTGGTAAAGGTCCGCTGTTAATGCGTAATCACAACACCCTTGAATGTCTGCATGCTCATGGGTTGAGAATCTCATTTTATGATTGCATAACATGGAGCTTCTCCCAAAGTGTGAGACTTTACAAATCAAGAGATATCTCCTTTAACGATGAAGTCACCTATTCCTCCTTGACCTTGCACACATTCATATTGCAGAGAGGATATACTCTAAAACCTACTCCAACTTGCCAAGGAGATGGGGTTAGGAGATGCAAGAAATTAAACCTAAATTTAATGGAGGTGATGCACCAAAGGAATGTTGAAACCTACTTTTCCATTAAATGCAAACCATAAAATGTAATACAATCACCATGCATAGTGATAACCAAAATTGTAATGAGAGATCAAAGAGGTGCAATGAAAATGAAGAGAGGGTTGAAATCATCCACACACTTCATTTTTGCTCCAAAGATTTGATACAAGGCATTACAATGGCCAAGAGGCAAGATTGCATTTACAACTTTGAATGGGAGGTTTGAACTCCACAAATTCACTTTCAAAAGGAGAAGAAGGGAGGGTGCAAAACAAAAATGTCCAACCTTTAGAAAAATGCCCCTCCTTACAATATATAGGAAGAATTAGAGAAGGAGATAGAAGAAATCTGAATTCTTTTTCAACCACCCCAAAAGAGAAATGAATTCACCTACAACAATGATGGGTTCTACTACAAAACCCATGCCTCCATGTGTTGTTCCTTGTTGGGCAAGAAAGGAAGCCCATACTTCATTATGGTGGTAGGTGAGAAACCTAGGACACCTCAAAAAATGGTGAACTATATTTTTCATTTTTAAGAACTTAGTCCCTAATTTAAAGTATTTGAGATAGTTTGAGTAGTTAGCGTTAGATACTTCCAAGTCCTCTCTTGCTCAAATTCGAGCTCCCAAATCGAAATTTATGGCCATCTAAATGTCGAGGTGCATTATGTGAAAATGGTAGATTGCTAATTGAGATTCCGAAATCCGAAATTTTAAAATTCTAAGCATTTTTTTTCTTGTGGGTTTCATGATTTTTTCATTTGGAACATGAGGGCTTGAACTTCATCCGGGGAAAATGCTTGTTGTATTTTAGTTCAAATGCCAATTTATTTAAAATTTCAAACTTTGAATTCGAATTTGCAGGACATTTATAGGACATTTTTCCATTTGGGACTTGCTTCGAGATTTCAAACTCACACTTTGAAATTTGAAATTTGACTCTTTTTTTAAGTTTCAAACTTTTGTGAGACTTTATGCTTTTGCTTTTTCGGCTCAAGGGACAACATGAGTTCCCTTTCTTTGAGGTCTTCAAAACCAAAAAGTTGAAATTTTGGAATTTTGACTTTAGAGATTCAAAACTTTTCCTTACTTTTTCTGATTTTGTGCCCTAGAATTTCTTGAAAATCGAAGCTCGAAAGTCCAAAAGTTCAAACTTTCAGGGGATTTTTGGATTTTCAAAATTTTTAAAACCATTTTTATTTTTCTCGAGTTGAGAAATGGAAATTTGAAAACTTTAGGGACTCCATTGATTTTCCTTTGAGCTCTCTTCTTCTTTGAAATTTCATTTTTGGTACTTTGAATTTCAATGGTCAACTTGCTTTTCCATGACTATTTCAACTACAACCATGGATTTCAAAATTTTGCAAGATGTGAGATCTTGATTATCGGGGAAAACTCTTAATTTCCTGATCTGTGTGAAGGTCATGTTTGATCAATTTTTGCATCCAGGGGAAAAAATGCTTTTATGCCCCATTATATAATTTCAAAACTTTTAGGTGGGACCTTTATAGTTCCTCCTATGTGGATCCCCATTTAGAATTTTCTTCGGCTGAAGATTTTATTTCTCAATTTCACCATCTTGAAGTTTCCATGAGTTAAGACATTTGGCACCCATGCCATGAATCATCCATGATTAAGCATTAAAATGGGCCCCACTCTATATAAGAAACTATGTTGGACCTTATACACATGGAGAGCCTATGCTCATTTTGGGACCCCACTTTTGGATTTTCCTTTGAAGTTTCGCCAAAGTGAGACATGTGGAGGCTTCAAATGGCCTCCTTTTCCATAGTTAGCCAATTCGAGAGCATGATGGTAAATTTATGGTCAATGGCACCATGTCATGTGAGGCTTGCACTTGCGTTAGGGGACCCTTTTGCTTATAAGCATCATACCAAAAGTGTGCCGAAGAGACACGATTGGAAAGACAAAATGGAACTTTTTCTTTCCCTTTCACTTTTTGGAATTTCGCACGAGCTAGTCACCAAAAAGAAGTCCTTTCTTGAGTTTTTGCTTTTCTTCGAAACTTGAATCATTTGGGCTCGAATTTTCTTCAACATTTCCATGCCCATTCATTTTAACCTTTCTTCTCCATTGTTGAGCCCACTTACCACCTTGATTTTTTGGGATCGAATGTGATCTTGGCACGACCGAACCAACCTCTATTTCTCTCAGGCAAGAGTGAGTTTTGTTTGATCAATTTTTCCCGAGGGTAAAATTGATAACAATTTGGTGACTTTCGTTTCACCTACCGCTAGGTGGAAAGATCAGTTGCTTGTATATCCATTGGGCACATAGAGTCATGAATGATATCCTGATATCGATCTTGTTTTGAAACCAAAACTCGATTGCTTGCACTTTTGATCCTTAACCTACCCCTCTTATGACTCTCAATTTTCATAAGAAAATCTTGAAAATGAGATTTCTAAGAGTAGAAAATTGTCTTGACTTGGAGTTTTCACCTGTTCCTGAAATGGACTTGTTACAACATTCACCTGGAGGCACACTAAACTACATAGTGATACAACCTTGGAGCAACAAGACCTGTGCCAAAGCACTTAGGGAAATTAAACTTACACTACAACAAGACAATGTGCACACACACTTAGAGGAATTAAAATCCTAGGCTAATATTTACAAGGGTGAAACTTTTCCTTTTAATAACAATGTTTAAGATAGATTCCATTAACTGGAATCGGAAGCTCCTCTCCCTCCAAGGTAGAAAATTGGAAGGCATTACTACTTTTACATCTCGACCATGTAGGGCCACTCCAAATGGCATCAAACTTGGAATGCCTTCCTAGTTTTTCCCGATCTGCATCCCATTTCAGAACTAGGTCCCCTTCCTAAAAGGTCCTTGCTCTTGCTTTCTTGTCAAACCATCTTTTGACTAAGGCTTGATCTTTCTCTATCATTTGAACTACATGTTCTCTATTTCTTCCAATTCCATCATTTCGCATACCTAGCTTCCATAGGCTCAAACTCGACAACTCCAACTGCTTCATGAGCTCCAATGCAGTAGCTCTAATGATATAGGCAACACTTGCCTCTTTCCCATAGACCATATTGTAAGGGGAATTACCTGTTGACCTCTTTGGTGTGATCCTGTCAGCCCATAATGCTGATTTGAGCTTGGTATGCCATGTCCTTTGATTTTCATCTAGAGTTCCTTCTGATGATCCTTAGAAAATTCTTATTTGTGGACTCTTCCTGCCCATTACCCTATGGGGTAATAGTTTGAAGAGGTGCTCAAGTAGGTTCCATTCTTGACAGCCCATTATGTGATCTTGGAACCTAGGAATGCTAATGCATTGTCTTGATATGATAGTGGTTGGTACTCCTAAACCTAGTCACTATCCCTTCATAAAGTCTAGTATGCTAGACTCGTTTGCTTCTTTGAGTGCTACCACCTCGGTCCACTTGGTGAAATAGTCTGTTGCTGAGAATCCACTTGTGACCTTGGCTTGAGTTTGGATTGATGACCCTAATGAAGTCCAATCCCCATTGCATGAATGGTTGGTTAACTGAAATTGGGTGCAATGGAAGTGTTGCTAACTTTTCTTTACCTATGAAGAATGCACATTTTTTACACCTTTTTATCCATGTGTAGCAGTCACTAAACATTGTGGGCCAATAATAACCCACCTTCATTATCTTGAGAGTTGTTACCATGGGGAAAATGACCTTCGACCTCTCCATCGTGAAACTCTTGTAACAATCTCTCAATTTGATCTGTTCCAATGCATCTCAATAGAACACCATTGATGTCCTTTTTGAACAAAACCATCAACAAGCACATATGGAATGGCTTGCAATCTGAAGTATCTCCTCTTTTGATTTTCTCATTTCTGGAGGGCATAGGCCTATTTGTAGGAAGTGTATCATATTTTGAGTCCAACAAGGATAGAACATCATCATTTGCTTGTTCTTGACCATCTTGTAGTACAAAACAACCCCATTTTCATTACTTGCATCATCAACTTGTTGACTTGAGGCTAGCTGTTCACATAGTCCCTTTCCACATGACCAGCTTAGTGACCTTAATTTCAATGTCATATTCCATGACATGAGTGATCCATCCTGCACATTTCTCATTTAGATCCTTGTTCAAAAGGAATTCCTTGACTCCCACATGAGAGACTAGCAATTGGATTTTGTTATTTGAAACTAGGTGTTTGAACTTCTTCAAGCTCCTAATCACTGCAAGGACATGCTTTCGATGAAGGAGTATCTCACTTCATAGTCCTCCAAACTTTGACTAAAGAAGGCAACCGGTTGTTCAGATCCCTCTTTGTTTTGTTGTACTAGGATTGCAGAAATTGTGTCCCCACCACCAAAGGCATAGAGCATGAAGTCCTTGGAGAAGTCTGGATTGATGAGAGTTGGAGCTTGGGATATATTCTTTTATGGCTTCAAAACTTTCTTTTCCTCAGTTTCCACCTAAATGCCATGCTCTTCTTTAACATCAACATTATTGGCTTCACAAGAGTGGAAAAATTTGGCACAAACCTCATGAACAAAATTGATCCTTCCTAGAAAGCTCAAAGAGCCTTCTTATGACTTGGCAAGGGAAATGCTCAAATTGCTTCAACTCTTTCTAGGGTCAATCATCAATCCTTCCTTTGACACAATATGGCCTAGGAGCTTTCCTTCGTGAGCCAGAATATGCATTTTTTGGGATTTAATGATACCCCAAATCTCCTACATCTTTGAAATACCTGTCTCAGATGAAAAAGGTGATCCACTACATTTTTGGAGAACACAATGATATCATCAAGATATATTAGCACTATTTTGTTGATCAACCCCTTGAATTCCATGTCCATCACCCTTTGAAAAGTGGCTCCAACATTAGACAATCTAAATGGCATCTTCCTGTAGGCATAGGTGCCCCACTTAGTGGTGAAAGCCATTTTGAATTGGTCATCTTCTTTTACCATTATCTAATTATACCCTGAGTAGCCATCGAGGAGGGAAAATATTTCGAGCCGGATACCACTTGCAAGATTTGTTCCATTGAAGGGAGTGGATAGTGGTCTTTGAGAGATGCCCTATTCAAGTCTCGAAGTCCACGCACAACCTTATTTCTCCATTCTTCTTCCTAATGGGACCAAGTTGGCAACCCAACTTGAGTGCTTGATTGAAATATAATGCTTGCCTCTATTATCTTGTTTAGCTCTTTCTTCATAAGAGGCTCAATGTGTGGGTTGACTGGTCTTTTTTTTTTCTATGATGGGCTTAGCATCTGGATCCAGTTCTATGGTATGTTGTGCCAGCTTTAGATTGAACCCTCACAGGTCCTCATAACTCCAAGCGAAGACATCTAGAAACTCTTGGCAAAGTCATATGAACTCATATTTCTCTTTGCTTAATGGCCACCTTACCAATTTGAAGTGTTTTACCTTCCCCAACCGAGATTGGCTCTGAATCCTCTCCCTTGACTTGTATGTTAGCCTTCTCTTTTCAAAACTGGTCATTAGGATTGAATATTGACTCCAATGTTACTAGACCTTTGGGAAGCTTGTTTGTCCATAGCTACACTACTTGATCCCCGTATACTTGCTGCTCTAATTTATCTTGATTCCTAGCTAAGAATTCAGCCTCTTCTTAAAGAAATTGATGATCTGTTGATCATTCTCAAACACCTTCCAACTTGTGTTATTGTCTGGAACTACTGGCCTTACAATCACATGGATATGTGGTTGTGTTTTGTCTCTTTTGATACTATCAACCACATCAAATGTTGCCCAACTGCTGCAAGCCTATCTGTAGCTTCATTCTTCTTCTTGGGTATGGACACAATGTTGAAAGCTTCAAAGTCTTCAATTAGGTCCCATACCCTATTTTTGTAGCTCTTGAGTAGGTCATTCTTTGCAGCATGTTTTTCCTTCGACTTGATTGACGATTAGCTCACTATCACCAAATACTTGCAAATTCTTTATGCCTCTTTTCCTGCCCAATGAAGTCCATGAATCAAGGCCTCATATTCATTGTGTTGTTTGAACAGAAAATCTGAAACAAAAAATGAATAATACTTGATGTTCTATGGTGAAACTAACATATGCACCTCCTCCAACACCTTGTTTGCTTCTTGAACCATCAAAATATAGTTTCCATACTTCATTTTCATCTTCATTTTCTAGCTTGGTGATGTTAGGAATGGGTGAGTTTTCTTCATGTACACAATATACACCCAATTCAGATTCTTCCATTTCCTTAAATGGGTCAATGTCATGCCTTTTTTTTTCCCATTCATCTAGAGTTAAATCTGGAATACCCTCAACCTTAGTACCTATTTCTAGATCAGTTGAACACTCCTGATCAAAGGTGAGAAATTTGCATTGATAGGACTTGGCACATGAGGCTCAATGTGAAATTTGCAATTGGTTCTGACCTATGGTTGCCTTAGCTCCATACCTTGTTCTAATATAACATGTGTGACCAATCATGCATGATAATATCCTCCAATTTTAGTAGTGAAGTCTCTTGACAAACACAATGCAAAGAGTGGTGGGAGGTCAATTACGATCACATCTTGCAAGACTATCACATTAGGACATGCATGTAGTGAGGCTCAAACCTTTGATTACCCCAACCATTCCTACTACCGCTGTTGTCCCATCTAGTTACACACACTACCTTTCAGAGATGACTTCATATTTAGACCCAATTGATCTAACTATTTATTTTTGGCATAACTAGCTACTTGCTCCCCCGATCAATCATGCAATTATGTACCAACTTATCTCCTATGATCAATGAGATATAGAATGGTGGTGGCTTCAAATTCTTACCTTGATGGCCTCCATGATTTCCTTCTTGATGAGATGTGTTGGTGAGCACTTTTTCTTGTTGATTGGGTGGCTGATTTGATGCTGACCAATTTTCCATAACAGCTTGCAATAGGTCTCTTTGTCCTGGGATAGCCAATGACTCCCACATCGAGATGTTTACATTCATTTTCTTCATCTGATCAATGATGTTGAATGGATATGAGCTATCCTTCTTTTTCCCCCCTTTCTTGCACATTCTTCTCTTGCACATGGGTTGTTACAATAGGCACTTGAGCTGATCTAGAAGGTGGCTTGGGCTGACCTTGCACATTGGGAGCTGCACTTTGATTACTAACACCTTGTGGAGTGATGGAGGGTTGTGGATCACTTAAATTTGATGATTTTTCCTCTCCAATGTTCCTTTTTTGAGATGTATTGGCTGCTACACTTTGAGAAGGTGTTTGGTTTATACCACAAAATCTTCAACCTACCAATTGACAAGTGTGGTCTCATTTGGAGGTGCCTCTTGTTGAGTTGCTCCCTACTACTGATTTCCTTCTTGGCATGTCTCTTGTTCCACACCCATTGTTGTTGTCACCATAAGGCTTGATTCAAAGCACCATTAAAACACATTGACTAGTTATGAGGTTGATTGCATGGGAAACACTAATCATATTCTTGAGCCATGTTATTTTGTACTGGTACCAAGGCTCTAGATGTGGATGTAGCATTAGGATTGTAAGGTTGGAATGGTCTATTAGCAGGAGGCCTTACTTGGTTCTGATTTGCAGCTTGAAAGGGTGGCCTATTAGGCTGATATGGAGGCCTATTGGGTTGAGTTTGAGGTTGATATGATCTGAAATTTTGAGCTTGCTTTGCCTCTTAAGTGTCACCAACTCATTACCCAAGTTTTGTAGTTGCTTCATGACTTCTTGAGCTCATTTGAGGTGCTAGAAGATGAGTAGAAGCTTCATTGAATTCTGATTTTTGGGCAGGAATAGGAGCTAATGTGGGTGTTTGACTAGTGCTTGGAGCTCCTAGTTCTGATATAGAGGCATAGGTGGCCTAGGTGCAAGTTTACCAACTTGAATTAACAATTTTCAGCTCTAATAGCAATGTTATAGGATGCGGTAAAGTTATACCTCCCATGGATTGAATCATCATGGAAATATCAAAATTTAAAGCTTTAAGGAAGTATAGGAAAGCACCTTCAGTTGTTGGTCTCACGGCCAATGGAATCCTATCCCACGTCCTCTGAAATCTGAAGTTGAAATTGGTCAACTTGTTCATTAGGATCCCTCTTGATTGTTGTCAATTGTTCCAATAAAGACAAATTATCCCCTTTTCTCCAAATTGATTGTGGAGAGTGTGCATAAATGGTCCCAATTCTGATGGATCCCATAGTTAGACTTCTGAACCACTAGCAAAGCTTTACCTTTAAAGGAGGATGCCAACAACTTGACAACAATGTCCATTTCAAAAATTTCATGAATTACATAGACATTTGCAATGTCCTGATATGATCAATTGGAGTTGTCTAGTTCTCTCCAATAAAATATGGAATGTTCTTCAATGCTTACAACTAGAACTAGATTTTGTGCATTGAGAGCCAGTGGGTACTTAGCTGAAAGTTGACGTAGGGGTTGGGTTGTGCCATCCTTGATTGGTCAAGAACTCTAGTCGATTGAATGAAAGGCCTACCAGGTGGAGGTGTTGACAAGGTTCTGTTTGGAGAGATGGAGACCTTTGAGCTCTTCTTCCTCTCCTTGCTCTTTCTAGGGATAAATGTAGATAGACAAACAATCCTTCTTCTCTTGTTCTTGACCTTGTCTGAATTCTTCTCATGAATCTGCCAAGCTTGGACTGCTGAAACCAGTGGATTCTACCCTTTTTGGAGTCACCAGATGTGTAATTTCAGAGCTTCTTACAAGCTGGGAACTTACAACAAGTGCACATCAATCTTGCTACAATAATAAAAATGAAGACTTCTTGTCCCACCATATGCCAAAACTATTGATGCAAAATCACAACACCCCTGAATGTCTCAAATGTAACTCGATGGGTTGAGACTCTCAGTGTGATTGCATAACATGGAGCTTCTCCCAAAGTGTGGGACTTTGTGAATCGGAGATCTCTCTGATGAAGGTCGGTTCCTATTCCTCTGTTCAGGTGCACACATTCATATTGCAGAGGATCTACTCTAAAACCTACTCTAACTTTCCAAGGAGACATGGTTAAGGAGATGCAAGAAATAAAACCTAAACTAACAAGGGTGATGCACCAAAGGAATGTTGAACACCTACTTTGCCATTAAACACAAACCATAAAAATGTAATACAACCATCATGCACAAATAACCAAGATTACAATGAGAGATCAAGAAGATACAATGAACATAAGAGAGGGTTGAAATCATCCACAGACTTATACTATTGCTCCAAAGATTTGATACAATCCATTACAATGGCCAAGAGGCAAGATTGCATTTACAGTTTGAATGGGAGGTTCGAAACTCCACAAATCCACTTTCAGAAAGAGAAGAAGGGAGGGTGCAAAAAAAAATGTCCAACCCTTTAAAAAATGCCCCTCCTTACAATATATAAAGAATGAGAGAGAGAAAAGAGAGAAGAGAAATCAAATCCCCCTTCACCACCCAAAAATGCATTGAATTCTGCTACAACAATGATGGGTTCTACTGCAAAACCCATGCCTCCATGTGTTATTCCTTGTTGGGAAGAAAGGAAGCCCATACTTCATTATGGTGGTAGGTGAGAAGCCCGACAACCTATAAAATGTTGAGTATCAAATTTTTAGAGCTTTCCAAAAAGTCATCTCTTACTTTCAAATCTGAGCTTCTAGCCAAACTTTATGATCATCTCCCAGGATTCTATCTGTGCAAATCCACGTGGAAGCCCCACACATGCTTAAGATTTTGCTTACCTTTTAGGGTCCTCGGAGATGAGACATGCGGACACTTGGAATCGCATCTTTGGACACGAACATGCTCTTGCTTTCACTCGTTTTGTTCCCTTCTATTTTAGTGAAGGTACTATGTTTGACCCTAGGCACAGTGGAGGGCGCGTATGTTTGGGGCCTACTTTTGTATTTTACCTTGAAGTTGCATCGAGATGACACGTGGAGGATTCCAAAATACTAACCCTTTACTTTTCAACGGTGAAACTTTCTCGAGACCTAGACACGTGGAGACCCCGCGCTCATTTTGGGAACTCCCACTTTTGAACACCATACCAAAAGTGCACCGAAGAGACACGTGGAGGCTTTCACTAGCCCTTTTGTACTTAGCCGATTCGGCCTCGAGTGAACACTGCCTTCTTCATTCATTTGAGTGAGTAAAGGGCCCCACTATATATAATGTCAAAACCCCTTTTCGGGTGGGACCTTTGTAGTTAGCTCCACGTGGAAGCCCTCAAAGCGCATTCTTAAGATTTTACCCCTCCTTTCACTCTTGAAGTTGCAATGGTTGGACACTTGGCATCATTCGCGAGCCTACTTAGAACTTTTAAAAGAGCCCCACTATATACAATAAATTATGTTGGACCCTAGATACGTGGAGAGCCCATGCTCATTTGGGGACCCCAATTTTTACACCTTTGAAGTTGCACCATGAGACACGTGGAGGCTTCCGCTTGGCCCTTTTATACTTAGCCGAATCAGGTTGGAGCAAGTTTATCTAGCTCGACCACGTGGAGAGGTTTTTCTTGTTTCTGGGACCCTTCTTATAAGCATCATACCAAAGGTGTGCCAAAGAGACATGTGGCACCTTCTGTGGTTCTTTTTTCTTTCCCTTTCACTTTTTGGAATCAATTTTCTTCAACATTTTCATGTCATTCATCTTCCGACCGCTTCTCCATTTTTATCCCACTTGCCACTTGATTTTTTGGGATTGAATGTGATCTCGTATAACTGAACCAACTTCTCCATTTCTCTTGTGCAAGGTTTTGTTTGATCAATTTTTCCCGAGGGAAAAATTGGATACCAATAACCATAGAGGAAAAAATTCTGCAAAACAAATGGTGCACATGAATCATCCATTAGTACCTTAGAGAGATAAAAGGTATGTCAAAGCATGTATAATCTAATAAATTATTGTGTTATGTAATAAAATGAAACAATAGACTTTGTGGTCCACGAAAGTGCATCCCCTAGGAGTTATTATGGACCGGTAATAAGTATGTGTTAAGAATCCATGTTGCATGTAATGTATCTCGTATAATATATGATCACAACTAGAAATACAAGTGAGCACACATGTGTATATGATAAATATAATGACATATAAGATATATATCTAGCATGTGTAATAAGATGAACATGTAATAAGTAAATGTAAGAAAGAGTAGATGCAACCAAGATATGCAACATGTTTTGGATTGATGGAATGGAATGGAATGTAAAGTGAATGTGATAGGATCCACATACCCCCAAGTGAGTGTGAATGGAATTGTATGCAATGAGGTTCATTTAGGTATCCCCCTCATCAATTAAGAATGAACTATGTTTAGAGTATGTCATCGAAATTGTTTAAACGATGTGTTGTAAAAGAGTGGATATATGTATCATGGTTTGGTGAATGTATAGTGATGATATGTGACATAGAGATGAGATGTGAGAAATGTGTGATGATTTATCCTAAAGCGTATATCAAAAAGGATTCTATAGGAAGCAATTGTTTAGCCTAAAGTGTATATCACAAAAAGATGCTAGAAGGAGTGATGATTTAGCATAAGGTGTATATCACAAAATATACTATGGGAAGTGATGATTTGGCCTAAAGCGTATATCACAAAAGGATGCTAGAATAAGTGATGATTTAGCCTAAGGAATATATCACAAAAAGATGGTATGGAAAGTGATAATTTATCCTAAACTCAGTATATCACTAAGAATATCACATGATATAAGGATTGGATGATGGAAGTGTGAATGTGATGAAGTCCATTTGTAATGTATACCCTCAACAGTTCAAAGATTGACCATGAGACTAGAGTGCGTCATTGGTTCATGAGTGTAGCGCAGAAAAGTGGGTGATAAAAATGTGTAATATGTGTAGTAGATGTGCTTTGATGAGAAAATTTTATGTGACACATAATTCATGTAATGTGTAATGTAGAATGTGTAGTGTGCGAATGTAATATGTATAGATGATATAAGTGTGATAATGCAAAGCGTGTGTGAGGTCGAATATGTATATAGTGTAGTATGTAGATGTGTACATTGATGTATAGATGTGAATGATGAAGTAGATGTAATATGATGTGTATATGGAGTGTGTATAATGTATAAATGTGTAGGATGCTTGAGGATTATGTATAGTAAATAGAAGATGTAATATGTAAGATGTAAGATGATGTGTATGTACAAAAGTGTAGGATGTGTGAGGATGTGTAATTTTTATGTGTATTGTGTAGTGTGTGAGGCTCACGTATATAGGATTCCCTCAACAATCTAGTGTGAACCGAACGACAAGAGTTATTCATCGAGTAATGAGATGAGAAGAGTCACCTACAAGATATTAAATGGTCATGGATTGTAGTCAAAAAATCATGCACTTTAAGAATTATTTAGCCCACTCTCATACTACTATTTAGAAGTTTATTAAGTGAAGAAAGTAGTAATTAATCCCACCTTTTGGCCATCTTGTTTTACTTTTTATTTCGCCATTCCCGCACATTTTTACACACATGCCCAGCTTATTTCAGAAATTCCCTATCATTTTATTCTAAACCATGGCACCCAGATGACTGACTCGGGAACCCCGAGGTGCCCTAGTCCTACAGGGTGCCTCGATCCTTGTTTTTACTTTCCTACCTCTTTTGGGCTATTTCTAGTCATTTTTCATCCTTATATTTTTCCTAGTCAGGACATGTCGGGATTAATTACAAAATTAGAACAAGAGAACCCCATAAATATAAAGTTATGAGACCACAATGAAGGTCCTAACATCACTTACTACTATCACACCATCTAGAGTTGAATCCATTGCATCATTTTCATCCACATAGTTTCATGCATCAATCTTAGGAGATCTACATCAACACACACTTCATAGGAGGAGGGATTCTATTCTATTCCATACACACATACTATTACATTTTATTAATTTAGTTATTACTCTCTAATTCAAAAAGTGTGATCGGAACAAGAGCACCTAGGGCATGACATGCACACACACACCAAAACTACATTTGGGTCTAAAATGTATCACACGCTTAGTTTAGTAAGCCCACTATTGTGGCAGCTGAGGTCATTTCACCCATTAATTTGCATATTTTATTTTTTTAGGGTTTTGATACTTCTTTTTTTTTTTCTCTTACAAGTCTTCAACTTCATCTTGCATATGCGACACATTCGGCATAGTTCAAGTGAATCTAGTGAGATAGGAAGTGAAGGTTACAGAGCATCTTCCAACCCAGAAGAACCAAGTTCGAGCCTTTTCAAAGACTAAGTCACCTATCCTGCACATACTGCAGGGGTGCCCTTGGGCACCCCAATACCCTCTTTAATACTCAAGTATGCTCGGATTGTCTAGATCCACTCCTTTTGGGAACCATGTGCAAATGCGTTCTAGCTTCGTATTTTCCCGTCGGACTGTGACATTTAATCATAATCAATCGAGTTCATTCCTTATGCTCCTATTGCATATTAGGGTTTTGTTTCTATTAGTTTAATCATTTTAATCATTTTAGTCATTTCATACTAATTTAGTGCATTTATTTACATGGTTTATGCCCTCCTAGATTAGATTAACTATTATTATATTTACCCTATCTTAAACAATTTTAGTTAATCATTTTGGTGAGCCCGACTCAACCTACACACTCTTCCAATCCCCATTTTCCTTAAGCTTCCTTCATCATGGCTATCTGTATTCATGAATTTTTACTACTTCACCCTAAGCTACGAGATAAAATTATTAATCTCTTACTCACTACCGGCATTCCTCGACAAAACTCATCTAGACATAGTCTATAATACTTTTGCATGGAAGCATTCTCTCAACATATTACTTTCTCATCCGCTCCAAATAATGATCAGCTACTTTTCACAATGATCCGCTTTACATATTATCTCTCGCATTCATAATGTCGTTGTTAATAAAACTTTACTTAGTATTGGATCTAAGCTTAATTTGTGTCCCATGCCATTTATTTAAGTTTTAGGTCTCGTTGCTTGTGAAATTAGTCCCTCTAATATTTCACTACGTGCTTACGATTATTTAAGTTTCCCATGTTTCGGTCATGTCACATTACCTATCATTGTTGGTCCTAAGACTGTCCATACTGTCTTTTTTTGTTTTTGATTTTCTATTTTCTTATAACTATCTACTTGGTTAACCATGGCTTCATGCCATGCGAGTCATCGTTGCATATATACTATCCATAACTATGTAAGTTATTACATGAAGATAGGGAGTATTTTTTTTTCATGATCGTGATCTATTCCAAAGATTGCACTGTGATCCAAACACTAGTCTTCATATTCCATGTATTAATACTACACACGATCCTCAACCTATGGATGAACCACCACATTTACCACCACTTGATGGTACTTTTTTATGTGATAGATGTCATTTCTCTAATGCCACCTCGCTACTACTACTACTTGCTTTGATTCCTCATCAAGGGCATGTCAAATCTATAGACATCAATCTATCCCATCCTCTTCCATGTACATTTCCTACTTTACCACACCCACCCTTCACTTGCACACTTCTCATTCATAACTCATATTGGGAACATATTCCATTCAATCATGCATGTGATGTCACTACATGTTCCCATGATGGTCTAGCTCATCTTGGTTTCACTTTTGAGGACCTTCAGCCTTCTACTCATGCTCCTCATCTATACTATGGATTTTTCACTATCACTTCCATGTATGGTCTAAGTTTTTTTATCTTCTAGTCTATTTATCCCATTGTTCTTCTCCACTCACATTAGGTGACTCTTGGCTTACTTATATTGGAGGCACGTTAGATCCTAGTCACACCGAAATTTCATTTCCTATGCCTTTCGGTCGCGTTTTCATCTGCAATAGTTCTTTTCTTGGCTACTCACATAATTTCACTCGGTGGTATGCACATGGTTTCCCACATCCTCCATTCACTGATGAGGAGTATGCTATGGGCATGTATCGTTTACATCTCAATGGCTCATTACATGATCAACCTAATACTATAGCTTACCAAGTTACTAATGCATATCCATTTGACTTTGATCTAGAGGATGATGATCTCCTTGATGATTTTACATAGTCCCTTGGCACACTACCATGGGGGCATAACACATTACACACACCCCCTGTTAGGTTTGGAGCTTGTTTTCATGTGTGAATGTGTTGAAGACTATACACTAAGAGTATTGTACACTTTTCATGTATCCTTGCCGTGGTTTGAGGTCAGGGCCGAGCCCCGAGCGGGGGTCTCAGGGGTGGCAACCCTCGGTAGGGGTTCGAGGGCACAACCCCGAGAAAAAAATTGGCCTTAAAACATGCTTGATATACTGGGAAATGTGTTTTTGTCATATGGGTAGGATTTTATCCCATAGGTTTATGGATACCCATGGTTTTGTAAAACTACTTAAGCAGTTGTCTACTTATATGGTTTTATGCATATGGTAGTATAATGTAACATTGCAGATGTGTTTTGAATTCGGTGTGAATTCTGTAGAGTTTGTTGAGCATAGCTCCAAACAGATCTGGGTATTGTATTGAGAGAGTGGTGGCTTGTAATAAAATCTAAGCAAGTGATTCTTGGTGGACGTAGCCCAAATTGGTGAACCACGTTAAATATTATCTCTTTGTGTTATGTTATTTTATTCTACACTTTTATTTGAGATCTGTAATATTTTCTGCATATTAGTTTCTACTGTTGCGATTCTGTGAGGGATTATTCTGCATATTTTATCCCTTATTTCCTAACAATTGGTATCAAAGCCTGGTTTGGTTTGTGAAGTGTTGAATCGCAGGGAAAGTTTTATCTTGAGTGGGAGCTATGGCAGATGATGGAAGATCTAGGGTTGATAAATTCAACGGGTAGAATTTCAATCTTTGAAGATGCATAGATGGAAGATTACCTTTATCATAAGGATCTTTATATTCCGTTGTCTGAGAAGGTGAACAAACCCTTGAGCATGATAGATGCAGAATGGGATTTGCTTGGATAGGAAGGCACTTGGGACAATCCGTTGTGTATCTTGCATCTTCGGTATTATTTAATGTTTCAAAGGAAAAGACTACAAAAGAACTGATGGATGCATTAGGAAGTTGTATGAAAAACCCTCTACCTCTAATAAGATATTTTTAATGAAAAAAGTTGTTTAATATGAAGATGTCTAAGAATGGTTCAAGAATAAATCATTTAAATGATTTTAATACGGTTGTAAATATGCTAGCTTTGGTTTCAATAGAATTTGATGAAGAAGTTAGGGCTTTATTAGTTCTATGTGCTCTTTACCTGAGAGTTAGAATAGCCTGTAATGGCAATAAGCAACTCGGTTCCAGCTAACTCAAAGTTGAAGTTTGAGGATGTTGTAGGGGTGATTCTAAGTGAGGAAATGTGAAGAAAAGCTCTGGGAATCTTCTACTTCAGGGAATGCTTTGACAGTGGAAACTAGAGGGAGACAGAAGAATAGAGGAAGTCGTGGAAAATCAAAGGATCGGAAAGGTCAAAATCCAAAAGCAAGATAGTATGTTGGCACTGTGGAAAGTCTGGGCATGCAAAGAAGGACTGTTGGGAGCTTCGGGATAAGAAGAAACAACAGGAAGAAAACAAAGGAGGCAAATGTGGCAATGGGTAATGTATGTCAAGATGCTTTGATTCTTTCTTTGCACAATATTACTAAATCTTGGGTTTTAGATTTGGGGCTTCTTTCCATGCTACTCCACATAGGCATTATTTTGTTGATTATGTTCAAGGAGATTTTGGGCATGTTTTTCTTGGTGATGATGAGCCTTGCAGCATAGTTGGAAAAGGTTACTTTAGGTTAAGATGTAAATGGGAATACTTGGCTATTGAAGGATGTCAGACATGTGCCTACATTAAGACAAAATTTGATATCGGCAGGGTAGTTGGGAAGTGATGGTTGTACTTGTGATATTTACAAGGACTCTTGGAAGGTTACCAAGGGTGCTCTTGTGGTGGCAAGAGGTAAGAAGGTTGGAACCTTGTATTTAACCACTTATAGCACTAATGTTTGTAATCTTGTGGCTTCAGAAGTAGATACAACATTGTGGCACTATAGGCTCGGTCATATGAGCCATAAGGGCATGGAGATCATAAAGAAGGATTTTCCTGGATATACAGAAACAGGTTTGGAGTTCTGTGAGGATTGCATATATGGGAAACAAAAGCGAGTAAGGTTTCTCAAGGTTGGACCTACAAAGAAAGAGAGTAAGTTAGAGCTGTGCATTCTGATGTGTGGGGGTCGCTCAGTATCATCTCTTGGGGTTCAAGTTATTATGTTACTTTTATTGATGATGCAACAAGGAAAGTTTGGGTTTATTGTATTAGAAACAAATCTGATGTATTTGACACTTTTGTTAAATGGAAAGCCTTGGTAGAGAATGAAATAGGTCTTAAGCTAAAATGTCTCAGGTCAGATAATGGAGGGGAGTATTACAGCAATGAATTTGATGATTATTATTCTAAGAATGGAATCCATAGGAAAAATATGGTTCCAGAACTCCACAACAGAATGGGGTGTCAGAAAGGATGAACAAACAATAATGGAACGTGTTAGGAGCATGAGGTTACATGCAGGATTGCCTCTTTCTTTTTGGGAAGAAGTGGTGAGCACAACTGTGTACTTGATAAACAGAGGACCCTCAAGTGCCTTGGATGGAGGCATACCTGAGGAGGCTTGGTATGGTAAGAAAGTTGATTATTCATTTCTTAGAGTCTTTGGATGTGAGGTGTTTGTCCATATAGACAAGGATGATAGGACCAAGCTAGAGGCTAAATCAGAAAAATGTACTTTCATTGGTTATGGTGGTGATGACTTTGGATATAAATGTTGGAGTATTAAGGACAAGAAAATCATTCGATCTAGGGATGTGGTCTTTAATGAGAAAGTCATGTATAAGCAAGTTGCAGAGGAAAATAGGGAAGAATCCAAGAAAGAATATGCAGCGGTAGAGGATCTTCGGATGGGAAAGTGACACATGAATCAGTTCAGGAACCCCCTCAACAGGAACCCCAAACTCCTATATTGAGGAGGTCTTCTAGGGTAAGAAGAGAACCTGAACATTTTTCTCCTTCTCTTTATTATTTATTACTCACTGATAGTGGAGAGCCAGAGAGCTTTGATGAAGCAATGCAGGTAGATGCCAGGAAGAAGTGGGAGCAAGCCATGGATGAGGAGCATCAAGCTCTCATGGAGAACTAGACATGGGATTTGGTGAAGCTACCCGAAGGAAAAAGAGCATTACAGAACAAGTGGGTGTTCAGAGTCAAAGAGGAAGAAGGAGGAAAGAAAAGATACAAGGCCCGGTTGGTGGTCAAGGGGTTTGCACAGAAAAAAGGTATAGATTTTGATGAGATTTTTTCTCCTGTAGTAAAAATGACTTCTATTAGAACTATTCTAGGAATAGTTGCAGCAAGAAGACTTGCACTTAGAACAACTTGATGTAAAGACTACATTTCTCCATGGTGATTTGGAGGAGGAACTATATATGCAGCAACCTAGAGGGCTATGAGGTCAAAGGTAAAGAGGAGATGGTGTGCAAACTGAAGAAGAGCTTGTATGGCTTGAAACAAGCTCCACGTCAATGGTATAAGAAATTTGATAGCTTCATGATGGAGCAAGGTTATATTAGATGTCATTCTGACCATTGTGTGTATACAAAGAAATTTGAGGATGGTAGTTATATTATCCTTTGTCTGTATGTGGATGACATGTTGGTTGCAGGTAAAAACATGCAGGAAATAAAAGTACTCAAGAAGCAACTAAGTGAATCCTTTACTATGAAGGATTTGGGGGCAGCCAAACAAATCCTTGGTATGAGGATATCTCGGGATAGGAAGGAACAAGATGACTTTATCTCAGGAAGAGTACATTAAGAAAGTCTTGAGAGGTTTAATATGCAGGATGCTAAACCGGTTGGGACTCCTTTGGCAAGGCCATTTCAAGTTATCAAAGGAGTAGTGTCCCAAGACAGAGCAGAGAGAAACCAGATGTCCAAGGTACCTTACTCATCAATGGTTGGTAGTTTGATGTATGCCATGGTGTGCACTAGGCCTGATATTTCCCATGCAGTGGGAGTGGTGAGTAGATTTATGAGTGATCCAGGTAGAGATCACCGGCAGGAGTAAAAGTGGATCCTTCGGTATTTGAGAGGGACCATGGGGACAGTTTTGTGCTATAGTGGATCAGACACCACTTTGTGTGGTTATGTAGATTCAGATATGGCTGGAGATGTAGACAACAGGAGGAGCATGACAAGTTATGTTTACACTATGTAGGTGGGACAACAGTGAGCTGGATTTCACGACTACAGAAGTTGGTGGCTTTGTCAACCACGGAGGTTGAGTATGTTGCTGCCACAGAGGCAAGAAAAGAAATGATTTGGTTACAACAATTGCTTGAGGAGTTAGGGCATAAGCAGGAGGAAGGAAAGTTACATAGTGATAGTCAGAGTGCTATACACCTAGCTAAGAACTCTGCTTTCCACTCTAGGATGAAGCATATATAGTTAAGGTACCATTTCATCAGACAACTTTGGAGGAAGAGAAGTTGAAGTTGGAGAAGATTCATACCAGTCAGAATCCTGTAGACATGATGACCAAGGTGGTCACAAGGGAAAAAATGAAGTTGTGTTCAGCTTTGGTTGGTCTTCACGAAAACTAGTGAAGGGTTGAGAAGCTTGCTCAGAGGAAAACTAGTCTCCAAGTGGGAGATTGTTAGGTTGTGGAGCCTGTTTTCATGTGTGAAAGTGTTGAAGACTGTACACTAAGAGTACTGTACACTTTTCATGTTGTCCTCGCCACGGGCCCGGTTTCGGGTTGGGCCCGAGCGAAATCTAAGGGCGGTAAAGAAATTTTTTTGGCCTTAAAATATGCCCGATATACCGGGAAACATGTTTTCTCATATGGGTGGGATTTTTGACCCATAGGTTTATGGGACAATTTTTTTCCCATGGTTTTGATACCCATGGTTTTGTAAAACTACTTAAGCAATTGTCTACTTATATGGTTTTATGCATATGGTAGTAATATAGTAACATTGTAGATGTGTTTTGAATTCGGTGTGAATTCTATAGAGTTTGTTAAGCATAGCTCCAAACAGATCTGGGTATTGTATTGAGAGAGTGGTGGCTTGTAATAAAATCTGAGCAAGTGATTCTTGGTGGATGTAGCCCAAATTGGGTGAACCACGTTAAATATTGTCTCTTTTTGTTATGTTATTTTATTCTGCACTTTTATTTGAGATCTGTAATATTTTCTGCATATTAGTTTCTACTGTTGCGATTCTGTGAGGGATTATTCCACATATTTTATCCCTTATTTCCTAACACCCCCTAATGTTTTATCTTAGTGACATAATATCTCATCGCACCTTTTGTATTTATCAACTATCATCCTTTCTTATACATACCATATCACACGTCGTCATCACCTTTATTACCCAACAACGCGCTCTTGTGCTTCATTCACACATGACTATTGAGGGTTACCATTACATTGAACTCCAAACACTACACTCTAGGTATCACACATTTCATCACATATTGTGCATCTAACACAATGCATTCTACAATTTTTGTCAACAACCTTTTCACATTTACACATTCATACATCACACATTTTTATTATATTGTTAATATTTCTATCATCTACGTGTTTTGCATCATATGGTTATCATATTACACACTACATATTTTACATATCATACATTTTCTATATACTATAATATTCTTCATTACATGTGAGTCTAATTTTACATTTCATCCCTATATCCTACATTATATTAGTCCTTACCCTACACACCACACACCTTATTAGGCTATCCATGCATAACCTATACATAGTTACATCATCTACTATGTATTTATACACATGTTATACATACTACACTAGGTTACATTACATATGGGTATATCTTTATATTTTTTAATTACATATTTCATTTCTATCTACACCTATTACGTCGCATTTTAACACATTACACAACACACACCCTACACATCCTATATTGCATTACCCACACCATACATTTATAAATCCTACTCATCATATGGTCACCTAGTTTCACCATACATGCTACATTATCTTCTACATGCTGCACTCACCACCCTATGAAGCGCTTTAGTTCCTCATCCAAACTCGACTATCGAGGGTTTACAAATCAAATGGACCTTACACTCACCATGCAACACTTCATCATGTGATATTATTAACCTCATGACATATGCTTTAGGATAAATTATCACAACTCTATCATCCCGTAGTGGTATACACCTTAGGTTACATCACCACTCCTTTTTTTCATCTTGTAGTGACATATGATTTAGGATAAATCATCACCTATTCTATCATCTTATAGTGGTATACACCTTAGGTTACATCACCACTCCCTTTTTCATCTTGTATTGATATACGCTTAGAGTGTTAAATCATCACTCATACTCATCCATTCATCTTATAGTGATATAATCTTAGGGTTAAATCATCTCTCATCTTATAATGATATACGGAGAGTGTTAAATCATCACTCATCCTTCCATACCATAGTGATATACGCTTAGTGCTAATTCATCACACATCCTTTCATCTTATAGTGAAATATGATTATGGATAAATCATCACTCATTCATTCAACAAGTCATGATATACGCCGACTATATATTTCATGTACATCCTTTCTACATGTTGCATCTCATCACTCCCACATACACATTCATCATGATGTGCTGGACACAACAAAACACTACTCGACTATTTCCCAATGACACACTCTCATTTAAGGTTCATTCTTCACTTCGAAGGGAAATACAAAATGAACCTCATTGCATACTTCCATTCACCCCGGGGCATGTTATTCCTATCATTCCATCTTGCGCATTCCATTCCATCCATTCATAGCACATTACATGCATTGTCTTGGGGGATTTACTATTGTTTTCTAGTGTTTTACATGTTCACTTTACTACACATGTTAGATTGATTTCTTATATGGCATTATCTATATCATACACACATATGCGTTTACGCCTTTGTTTATTGTGATCACAAATACAAGACTCTTACAAAGCAACATGGATGCTCGCCTTCTACCCTTCCTATCTTTGGTTTTGGGGGCGTCCAAATTCCTCTCATACACGTGTTATTATTTCATTTTTTAATTAGCATCTTAAATTATTTTATCATACACGCTTTCACATATTGGTTTATTGCTCTAACATCTTTATGGGTGTTCCATGTGTAACACTTATTTTATAGGTTTACATGTTTCCATGACTACTTGTTTTCTTTCCTTTACTTGTCTTCCATTGTTTTCCATTATATACGGGATTTTCCCTATGTTTGTGTGTACACTTTTTTTTTTTGGTGACCATGATGGCCTTGTGTGTCTTACAACATCATGAGTGATGTCCCATGTTTACAACCCGCTTTGTGTGGCTTCCTTGTTTCTTGCATGTTTACACTACTTTTTTTGGTAGTTCTTACATTGTCTATGTATTTTACACTTGTCTTCTTACATGCATGTGTTTTTGAACTAACACTTATTTTGGTTAGCCATCCTTATTTGTGCGGACCTTTGTTTCTACCAAGCGCACCCCCTTTCCTACTCGGTAGAGTTACAAAGTTCGAGTGTGGTAGGTCCTCTTTTGGGGCCACATTCTCCTATCAGCAATGTCGCATGCACCCCTAAAGAGGGGGAATCATTGTGGGTTTACATACTAACATAATGCAATTACACCGGTTCGAAGATAATGTACTTTCCACCCTTCGCATTGTGGGTTTACATATAGTGGTAGGTTCGACCATTATCAAACCCCATACACATCCTAATTTTACGGGACATGGTGTCCTTAGCATTTATGGGAAGCTAAGAGTTACATGCATAGAGGTTATAGTGGGTGTGCCTTTCTACACTACTTTTGTCAATGGCATTAGATCACCCAAAAAATAAGATAGTATAGAGATATCTTCACACACATTTCGAATAAAAGTGGTAAAATTTTAGAGGAAAAAGCATTTCCTCCCTAAACTTTTTGCCAAATGGTGGCACGAGATCGCCCAAAAAACTTGCAGCATAAAGATGGAGGATATCCTTCAATACCCTTTTTCTCAACATGGATCAAGTTCACATGTTCTATTTACACTTTTCATTTCACATATTTTATATTTTAAAGTATTTTAAACATCATATTTTACATACATACATACTTGGACTACTTGATTTTTTTCTCACTTACATGTTCAACCATATGAGAAATAAGTTGTCATTGGGGACAACAACAATAAATATGACAACAATGGGCACACACTTTACTCACCATCCAGGTACATGACACATGTGTTACGCCCCTAGGTTCACTCTCATCACTTTTTCTATGCACATTTTTCATCTATAGTTTCATGCACCTCCATATTTATTATCATTCCACACTTTTATCTAGTCCTTCGACATGTTTTCTACTACACTCTACATGGATATCAAGTACACATCTCTATCTACTTTATGTAACTAATCTTTCCACTCACCAACATAAATTTGGGGAGAATGTAGTCACAATATCATGTACTTTAGGCATTATTTAGCCCTTTCTCATACTACTTATTTAGAAGGTTCTTAAGTGAAGAAATTACTAATTAATCCAAACTTTTGGCCATCTTGTTTTACTTTTATTCCTTCATTATCATACATTTTTACATACATACCCAAATTATTTTGGAACTTTCCCGTCATTTTAGCCTAAATTGGGGTGCCTAAAGCCTATCTTGGGCGCACTTGTCCCACCAGGGCCCCGATTCTTGTTTTACTTTCTGCACACCTTTTGGGCTCTTTCTATCGATTTTTCATCCTTATATTTTTCCTAGTCACCCATGTCGGGATTAATTACAAAATTATAACAAGAGAACCTTATAAACATAGAGTTACGAGACCATAATGAGGGTCCTCGCATTACTTAATACTATCACTCCATCTAGATTTTTATCCATTGCATCACTTTCATCCACATAGTTTTATGCATCAAGGCTATGAGATCTATATCAACACACACTTCATAGGGGATAGATTCTATTATATTCTATGCTCGCATACTAATACATTTTCTACATTTTGTTATTGATCGCTACTTCACAAAGTGGGACCGACACACAAGCACCTAGGGCACAACATGCAAACACACACCGAGAACTACATTTGGTTACGAAAGGTAGCGCATCGCTTAGTTTAGTAAGCCCATTGTTGTTGAAACGATGTCAATTTGACCCATTCATTTGTATATTTTATTTTTTTAGGGTTTTGATTATTCTTTTCTCTCTTGCAAGTATTCAACTTAATCTTGCTATATTTGACACATTTGGTGCAGTTCACTGAATCAGTAACAAAAAGTGAAGGTTACAAAGCATCTTATGACCTAGAAAGAACCAATTCCTCGGCCTTTTTAGAGACCACATCACCTATTCTACCATACCATGGTGCCCTAGTGTATCCCAAAGTACTCTCTTAGGCACTCCAGTCTATTCAAATTGTCCATATCCACTCTTTTTGGGACCCATGTGTAGTTGTTCCAACTTCTATATTTTCATGTCGGACCTTTGACACCCTACGATAGTCATTCATAATCAGTTCATTCCTTACCCTCCTCTTGCATATTAGGGTTTCACTTCTATTATTTTAATCATTTTTATCATTTTAGTCACTTCATATTACTTTAGTGCATTTACAACATTTATGTCCTCCTACATTAGATTAACTATTATTATATTTCCCTATCTTGATCAATTTTAGTTAATCATAGAATGATGGAAGCAATATTAGGACCATGCGACGGTGAACGAGTTTGAAATGTGTCCTAACTATCAGTAGAAGGATTAGTTTCTTTGAAAAAAATTGATTGGTTGTTGAAGTGGTGATTGGGGAGGGACCTTACATGATGGTGGCTTACTTGGTAGTGTTGTGGAAGACTACTAGTGGATGCCAAGTTAAACTGGGCTTTAAAGGAGGTTGTGTAGTTTGAATTGGTAATATTGTAGATGATTTAGTTGGGGGAGGTGATGGAGAATTAATCTTGAGATTTGACTTCTTAGATTGAATTGGTAATTTTGAAAATAGCTTGAGTGGAAGAGAAGTGGACCATCCTTAAGAGGAGGTTGAGTGGATTGAATAGGCTGCACTTGACTAGCCAAAGAAGGTACCTCATAATTGATAACATGATGCTCATTAGATGCGAAGGATTAGATTTAGGATCCCATGTACTTGTGGCATTTATATATGGGCACACAACATAATGTTGTGTAGTGAATGAGAGAAATCTTTGATGGTGAAGATGTTTGATTCCTCATTGTAAATCATAGCAATCATTATCATTATGTCCATTAACTAGATGAAAATTACAATATGGATGACCATGATATTTTACAAGATAATAAGGAGGATAGCCATGAGTAGATGGTAAAGTGATCAATTGATGACTAAGGAGATCAATAAGAATATCATGTTGCTTAGTATTCCGGCCAAAAGGTGAGAGGATCCGGTGAATTGTATGACTTGAAGCTCACTGATATGAGCACATGTAGAAGACATAGAATGAATATGAGACATAGAAGGAGAACAAACATGAGCCTAAGAAGTGTATTTAAGATGTTATATATAAGATTTAAGAGATGTAATCATGGATTCCATAGCCTAAAATTTGACATAAATAAATAATGAAAAGTTTTAATTGACTCTAATATGGGTTAACTAGATAAACAGATGATAGGGTCATTATATATACGATCGAAGATAGGACTTATTTCATGTGGAGGTGTATCTTTAGGAAGATACATGGCATATAAGGATTTTTGTAAAATAACCTAGCAATTGGGATACATCTTATGTAAATCAGAGACAAAGAAACTTGAGGAATATTATTGTGCCATGATAGAGGGAAAAGGAGGATTCTAAGCGTGAAAGTGTTGGGTTCACCAAAATTATTAAGATGAATATGAAAACATAAATTCCTAATATAATGCAAGTTTGCATTAAATAAATGAATAATGAAATACTTTGAAATTAACCCAAGAAACTAAGAAATAAAGTATGAAACCCTTAGTGCAAAGAGGGTTAGAAGAGCCTTAGTTGATTTGAAGAGATTAGAGGATAGTGTCTTGGTGGAGATCGATTGAACATGAATGGGAAACCATCACACAAGAGCCCGTAAAAATGTAAATACGATGGATTTGGCGGAACGGAATTCTGAAAGGGATGGGGGTACTTGAGGTTCTCTGGTCTAAGTCTAAGTTCTAGGAACCTTAGTCTATAGAAAATCCCTAAAAACCTCATCTGAGGTGTTGCAAGACATTCACACTTGTTCACCTTTGATCACCTCCAAGTCACTATAAGATCCCCAAGGTTGTTATAAACATGTAATGAAGAAAGCACCTCCCAAACCTCAAATAGACATTAAATCCTAAAAATAGATATGCAAAATGAGGGTTCGGACTATCCTCACCGCCATAATGGTGGACTTAAAACTAAGTGTTTCATTACATCTCATACCCAATGTAGTTCTATGTGTGTGTTTGAAAGTGTGCCTAGGTTGCTCTCGTATGTGTCGCACTTGAAGTAGTGGGCAAGTAGATAGATGTAGAATGTAAATAATGTGTGCGTGAGAATAATAGACTCCCCTCCTACAAAATGTGATGTAGAAAATCGGCCTTTGTCCCTTGTGATGGAGCTAGATGGATGCGATAGAGCTCTTAGATGCTTTATGGATGCAACCTTAGGTGATGATAAATAGTCCTTAGTGATTGGTCCTTTATTATAATCACATAACTTTATATTTATATGATTCCCTTGTTTGAATTTCATAATTAAACCTAGAAAGGATAACTACCAAAAATATAAGATGCTCAAATGGATAGAAAGTACCCAAAAGTGTAAGTATAAAGAGGACAAACGTTCTAGTGGGGAAGGAGCACTGATGCTACCGCCTTGGATGGGTGTTGGTGTCCGGGATGAAAAATGATAAAGTGTAAAAGGAAGACCGAGTAAGTAAGGGTGCAAGACTGAAAGTAGCAACATAAAGCAAAGAATAATATCCAAAGACATGGGTTAGTTAATACTTTTCTTACTTAGGAATCATATGAATAGTAGTATGCAACCATGACTAAATAATTACCTAAAGTGCATGATTTTATGTCTAGAAATACACCATCCCTTCTTCCATCCCCATCACTTCACTCTCAACCACAATCACTTCTCTTCATATTCAACCATATCAAAATTCATTCTTGTTTCTTCCCATATCTAAACAACATCCTACTAAATTACCTCTCATTCCTTCCTCACACATTCATGCAAATGTGGTCATCTCACAACCTCTTCCATTCAAATTAATGCAAAATCATGTGCCACATCTTCAAGTAACTCATCATTGTTACCCCCTTATTCATACAATTCAAACTTCTTGACCACCTATTATTTACATTCCAACAGTCCTCTACAATCAATCAATCACATGTCCCTATCTCACAAAAACCCACTCAATCTAACCAATCATATCACATTCTCATCTCCTAACATCAAGTTGTATCTCAACCCATACAATCATAACCTCCCGGGCTTATTTCCCACCTTATCAACCACCTCGATCAACACCAACACACCCCAAAATTTATCAAATATATCAACAACCCCATCCATATACCTCATACACATCTCAAATTCTTATTGCGACATCTCAAATGTCCCATGATCGCCTCTACAAGCTCTATTAAGTAGAATGGCTAATATTGAAGCCATAACTTTGGGATCCAAGACCACATTTTCTTATGATAAAATTTGCAACCAACCCATCAACCTATCTGCTTGATCAAACCTTATCATCCTCACTAGGAAATGCCTAAATTTTCTAAGTTCAATAGTAAGGAGGAGCCTCAACAACATTTACATGTTTTTAGGAATGTGTTCTATCTCATCACTCATGATCAAGACCTTATGCTATGCATGTTTCCCATGTCTTTAACTAGACCAGCCTTTGATTGGTATAACAACATCCCACAACATTCACTCAACTCAGAAACTATTCCTTGAACACTTTTCAAAAAACATTACCCGTAAATTACCATCACTCGACTTTTATGCCATTTGACAATATGATAACGAATCTATTGCTGACTTCGTTGCATGATGGCATGACATAACTAATAAAATCTCGCTTTCCCTTCCATAGACCTAAATCATTGAACTCTTTTCGTGTCTTGTGCAAATAATATCTCGTCCCACCCTACAAATCTAATCATTTCATACCTTCAAGAGAGGCGATCACTATGGTGCACAAACTCAAACTTCATGCCCTTGAGATAAGTAATCTTAAACTTTGATCCAACAAACCTAAGATAGAGTTCATAAAATCATCCACACATAGTAAAAATTATAAAACTACCACTAAATTCATTGTGGGCAAGTCATCATCCCCAAATAATTCTCACACAGAGCCTCCGCAACAAGCTCCTAGACTAACCCCCAATTATACTCCCTTTAGGGAATCATACAATTCAATTTTTGACAAGTTGATGATGGTTAACATTTTTCAACTTCCACCCATTATACCATTTGAAGAGACATGACCTAAATCGGCATAGTACCGTGAAGAGCACTACTACGAGTATCACCAAGCTTGCAGCCATGATATTGAAAGGTGTCACACATTTAAAGATCTAGTCCAAAAACTTATAGACTCAAGTGACATCCAAGTGGAAAACCCTAATATGCCACCTAATGGGCCCTTGGATGTCTTCAAGAAACATTTTTCGCAACCATCCACCTAACAATCAAACTCAACCTTATACATCAAAAACACCTAACACACACATCATTAACACTATAGACCAAATTTTGACATCAACATCTACTACATCTTCATCCACCACACATACATCTATTTTAAACCCGACACCTATAATCACACCTTCATCAACATCAACTATGACCATAACTTCATTGGACTTGATTATACTCCCTCCTTCATCTTTACCATCTATAACTTCATCTATTGAATCCCTTTCTTCATCTATAAAACTTATGACCACATCATCATCTTGAACACCTACATCAACTCCTAACCCAAGCATGAATACTTCTACATCTACATCCAAAATTACACCTATAACTACACCATTGTCTACCATTCAAACTCCCATAATCAATGCACACACAAGTTACACTTCTATCATACCTACTATGCTGACAACACTTACATTCACTCATCCTAAAACCCCACGATCAACCACCCTTTTGACATCATTAAATGCATCATGTAGAAACCCTCCCACCAAAAATATTACAAACATTATTACCAAAACCAGTAACCACAGATTCTCTAGCCAAATATTTCATGAATTCTATTGAGGAAAAATTCCACAAACAACAACTAAAAACCTTGGTGTCTTTATTCAAAAATATCTTACTCATTCACATAAAAATATATAGACTCCTTCCCCTAAGACAAATTATTTTAATAACACGTCATCTTCATCCTTAAGAACATCCTCTTTTATTTTGGGGGCCAAACCTTCATCTGAGACCTCCACCACTAGTAAGATAACACAACAATGAATTTCTTCTAAACCATCTACCACTTCTATTTCCAAAAATGAATCCTGGTCATCCACATAATCAACAAAGACTATAATTCAAATATAACCATCTTCATCCTTTTCAAAATCTAATATGAAATCAAAGGCTCCCATCAAACCACATCAAATAAAATCAAAATTACCTCCATCAAAAACCCTTCATCCATAGCCACATCATCACGTATAACCTCGGGTTATATATGAATTTTACCAATTAATCAAAGCTTGAACGGTCATTTTACCATCAATCAAACCCTTTACCCAAGTTCACCATGACCTTCATGGTTTGAATCCAATCTTATTTGTGCATACCATCACGCGCCAGCATGACAATAAAAATGTAAGGACCTTCAAACCATTATACATAATCTCTTTGACCAAGACAACATTTCATCATCTTTCAAACCCTCATCTACTAAAATATCTAAGTCACCCCATTTATCTAATACTTATGTTATTATTCTACCACCGTCCTTGGCTCCTCTTGAGGAATGTGCCCCTCTCTACATTGATGTTGTTTGGGTCACCACTTGTTCTTATCATTAATGTCCTCCACCAACTCAATCAAATACCAAGGTGGTTTTTTTTTCCTCCTAAAGAGTCTCCCCATCCATCTTCATCATCAAATCCCAAGGTGCCCATCTTAGCTGCCCTCATCCTGTTTATCTTGAAGAGAGTATTATGAAACAACTCCACTATGCCCCATTTAATATGCCTCTCTATGAGCTTATCCAAAGCTCTCCGATCATAGGAAAGATCTCATGGAAACTTTTAAATACATTCCTACCACTAATGATGAGGCTCAGCGCTTTGCATCTCTTATCGGGTTGCTTCTTGCTTTGACTTCCACATCTTTTGATGACACTTTGAGATTTCATACATCACATTAGAAAATCATGACCTTCCCTTCTCCATCACCGTTCATATCAAAGAAACCTTCATTTGTCGATCTTCGATAGACAATGGAGCTAACATCAACATCATATCATCCCATACTTTCGACCAACTCAAGCTCCCTAAATCCATTGTCACCCAATCACCTATGGTCTTGCATGCTTTTAATGACAATATTTCCCTGACCTTGGGTACAATTATCCTTCCCATCCGCATTGGTGAAAAACTCCTCCATCAAATATTCTACATCATGTAAGGGGAGTTTCGGTATATTTTTGAGGGAAACCTTGGATCCACGCTATGTGTTGTGTCCCTTTACTCTTCGTTGATGCATAAAGTATGAGCACGAGTGGAATATTCTAAGTCTCCCCATGGACACCCCACCATTCAAATCATGTAATATGACTTATCATCCTAATGATGTGATCATCCCCATACATGACTCATCTTAAGCATCTAATAGCTCATATGTTTCCTGCATCTAAGCTTCCTAATGGTGAATCTATCAACAAAGTAATGGATAAGCTCTCATTAGGGATTATCACATTCTCACACTAAATGCTCTTCCTAGACCAAAAAAACTTGTTATACCTAACATTAAAGCACCTATGTACCAAACCAGGATGTTGAGGATATCGTTCATTTTAGTCCACCCCATCTATGTACTAATCTCATCTATGGTGGCATCAATCTCCCTTCATCTCACATCAATGCCAAACCTCATACTAAACCATATACCAAAAAATTTGGTTGTCTATACAACCAATCCTTAGCTCACACCTATCTTCATCATTACATCTAGAAAGGATTTGGAATGGGGAGTTATGTGCAGTAAGTTATGCATGACCTTTTCATCGATCAATCTTGCAAACCCCATGAAAAATTCATACTATGTTATACGAATAATATTCCAATCCCATTCCACCATTAATGATGTGCATGGACGTTAATCCTCCATATTTTCCATCCCATAAGGCTATGGATACATATGAAACCATTTCTATCACCTCTAGATTTTTTTTAGTCTCTACCATCATCTTGGGATCGGTCATTTGTTAGTGTTAAAATCAGACTAGGTCCCTCCTCTTTTGGTATTCAAAATGATAGAAGAAGACTCTTCCACCATTGATGTTCTCCATTGCCGAAAACAATGTCATCCTTTCCCAAATGGGGGAAGAAGATAACTATCTTCATAATACCTTTCCATTTGACTCACCCACCCTTATTAACAAAACTACCATCGACATCGACATAGGGACTCCTCGGAACCTTGCATCCTTAAAGTGGGTTAATCCCTTGATCCACAAGTGCTAGAATCCATCACCGATTTCCTTTATTATCATATCCAATCCTTCAAATATTCATAATCTAACATGTCAGGCCTTGATCCATCCATCTTTTCCACGGTATCATCAACTTTCCCAACACTAATTTGTTTAAGAAGAAATGTTGTTGCATACACCTCGAGTTTCCCCTTCTCAAATTGGATCTGCAAGCGATTCCTTTCCGTTAACTTCATCATCCCCATTAACTATCCCCAATGGGTCTCTAACATCATCCCCATCACTAAAGCATCTGGAAAGCTTCGTATCTTCATGGAATTTTGAGATCTCAATCTTGCTTTCCCTAAAGATGACTTCCCTCTTCTTAACATTAATCACTTTGTGGACCTCACCATAGGCCATGAGATGCTTTTTATTATGGATGGTTTTTTGGATATAATAAGATACTTATCACACTAGAGGACAAATTTAAGACCTCATTAATCACTCCTTGGGGGCCTTTTGATATCACTTCATTCCTTTGTTCTAATGTCGAGCCACTTATCAATGGGCCATGACTTACATATTTCACGATCTTATCTATTAGACTCTTGAGGAATACATTGATGATCTCTTGGGTAAATATGAGCATCAACTAGATCATCTCTCTATCCTTGAGGTCCTCTTTGATCCTCTTCGAGTGCCTTATCCACTTCTTTATTTTTCTTAATCTAGACAAGTGCTTGTTTAGGTTTTTAATCGTAAACTCCTTAGATTCATAATTTCTATTCGGGGTATTGAAGTTGACCCCACCAAGATTAAGGCAATCCTTGAGATGCATCCTCCCTCTAACTTGAAGCAACTCCACAATCTTCAAGTTCATCTCTAGTCCATTTTTCACTTCATCTCGCAAGCTTGTCTCGATTGTTGCCAATATTTTCATCATCTTCTTAGTAAAGATGTTGATTTCAATTGGGATCATAATTTCCAAAAGGCCTTCAATGATCTTAAGAAATATATCTTATCTTCATCGGTGATTACACATCCACATGAGGCGAATCCCTTTTATCTTTATGTCTCCACCTCAAATCATACTCTAGGAGGTATGTTGGCACATTATGATGAGCGAGGATGTGAGCATGCCATATATTACATTATTCATACTATTCATGACTATAAGACTCACTACACTAAAGCGAAAAATATCTATTATGATCTTTTATTCTCTACCTTGAAGCTTTTTCATTACCTTATTAATCATAAGACTTGTGTGATCACTAGCTTCCATCTTATCAAAAGCATGCAATCTAAACCCTATCACAATGACCACATCACTTGATGTCTCATGCTCATGATGGATTTTTACCTAGATTTCATCTCTTAAAAATTGATTACGAGCCGAGGATATCACCAACTAGCTATCTCAATCCCCTCTTCAAGATATTTTTCTCCTCAGGAAGAACAAGAACTTCCTAATGATTCCATCTTTAATTTCGATCATGAGTTCCATCCGCTTAAGATGAATCCATTATTTGATGGTTCTAAGTTTTAGCAAAGGGGATGCAATGGCATCATCATCATTCCTCCTTGGGAAACTCCTATCCCCATCGTAAACAAGCTTAACTTCAAATTCATGGATAACTTGGTTGAGTATTAAGATCTCATCTTAGGTCTCAAAACTGAAATCTTGCTCGTGTTCGTGTCCTTAATATTTATAGGAACTATCAACTTGTTATCAATTAAGTCAAAGGTATCACAATGTAAAATTGACATCTTGTAAAATTATAAGGATATTGTTTACTTCCTCCTTGGGAATTTGATTTATACACAATTCAAACCATCCTCGATCATCTAATCAATTCCACAAACATTGTGGCTTCTCTCACTTATCTCATTCCTTGGACAACTAAGAGTCTCATCTATCTGTTTGTTGTTGAGTGTTAGGTCAACCCACCCACGTTCATGACCCTCCTTGTGTCTACCATGCTGACATTAATCCTCGCAACCTTTAGTATTCTCAAATATTTTATTATTTTTCTCAATCCATAATCCCCTCCGACTTATCTAAAAATGGTAGGAGGTATTTTCTTCAATGCACTAACTGCTATGTCAACCTTGGAATATTTCTTTATGAACATGGATTCGATGTTGTTTTGATTTATTTCCTTAAGCCTCACAAATCCACTCACGAGAGGTCCATGACGATATACATGGGGTACATTTTAGTGGTTTGGTGGTCATCAAGTGTGTCCTTTGTGATGGGATATTATTGGCCTTCTCTCGATCATGATTGATGTGAATATGTTAAGAAATTTGTCAAGCTCTAGGAGCATTCTAATAAAGATCTCGCATTCCTAGCCGGACATAATAACCAGCTCATGACTTTTGGCCTTTCTCACATGGGGTCTCGATCTTATTGGTATTATCAATTTGTGTTACTCTCAATGCCATCATTCCATCATCACTACTACAAAATATTTTACCAATTGGGTAGAAGAAAATCCACTTACATCAACTAAGGCTAATAAAATTATTAACTTCATGTTTTAGCACATCATTTTTTACTTCAACATCCCTCATAAGATCATCATGGACAACAAAATTCATTAAAAATAAAGATGTCAAGAATCTTTGTAATTTTTTAGTACTAAGCTTAGCTTCTCTTCTCAATATTATCCTCAAGCTAACGGTCTAGCCAAAGCCACTAACAAATCTCTTCACAATATACTTACTAAGACTATTTAAAAATGTGGTCGTAATCTGCACCTTCATATCCCATTCACTCTTTGAGGCTTATATGACTAGCATCCAAACTTCTACAGGTTCTACTCCTTTCTCTCTCATCTACGACTCCAGTCCTTTCTTCCTCTTAAAGTCCAAATTCCTTCTTTGTGTGTTTCTCTTCTCGAGTTCATCTATGGTGAATATTATCACCAATAATGTCTACCATAGCTAGATTTTTATATGAATTCCACCTTCTCACTCTTGATCACCAACATGTTTATCAAGAGCACATCAAACTTTCTTAAAATAAGGAACTTAAAGAATGTGAATTTAATATAAGAGACCTCATCCTTAAGGAAAAACAAAACGTCACTACTCTAGAAAGGAGCCAACATGGAAATTTTGGTCCCAAATAGATTGGACCTTATATTATGATGCATGAGTATGGGTGCTGGGGCCTATCTCTTGGCTTCCACTAGATGGTAAACCGGGATCGTAACCTTTTAATGCATTGCACTTCAACCTTTCTATTGTTATCATACCTACCAATGAAAACATATTTGTTTCCATGATCATCCATCCATCAATAGCCACTTCCATCTTCATCATAATGATATGAAATTATGTGGTCTACTATCACTTTCCTATTCATGACCTTGAATATGGGTAAGAAAGCTGCTTACATAGCATATTCCTCATGGATAGGTTTTTCCTTCTTGGTGAGAACTCTTTGATCATTACATAGATCATCCTCTTTTTTACCTATTGGAATCACACTAAGGGTCTAAGGGTGTAACTTATACATTCATTGTCCCCTCCAAATGGCTTACCTAGCTATTCCCATCTCTTCCCCATGTAAAAGTCAAAATCCCATGGATGCTTCTATCAAAAATTCAAATTTATCAAAAAGAGACTACTCCTTAAAGGAAATTTGTTCATGTATAAAAATAAAAATAAATAAATAATATAATGGTCCTCGAGAAGGATGGCTATCATGTATATCATCCTTGTCATTCCATAAAATTTATAAAAATATAAAGTAGACTCGCTCACTTGAAGGATGCCTACTTCCTTGTATCATGGCAGAAAATGCTTCCCTCATTGATGAACCTTCCATCTCATAAGGTCAAGTATTCAAAAGCAAGATCAACATCCCAAGAAAGTTTCCCGCATTGATTATATTTCTCATTTATCGCAAGCTTCCCACATTAACAGCTTTCTCTTCCCCTACCCAGAGCTAGGCATAGACCTAGGGAAACCCACACATAGGGACAACCTAGTTCCTATGTACAATTCATATCTAAACCTCATTTTTGTGTCCACAATAGTTTTATGAGTCCACTTTCCATATCTCCCATATGATCCATGAAATAACTAACTATTTTTGGTTATGTGTTAACATTTATCTTCACTTTAAGTGCATTTCCTTAAGTGGTTATTTTATCATTTACCTCTCGCTCAGTTTGAAGCATTGTTTCTTTGTGTTTTCTTTGCTATGATTATGTGTTATTCAAGTTTCCTTTTAGACATCTCCAAGTTAGGTCACATTTCCATGCATTGTATTTTGGCTTACATCACACATTAACATCTTCATCATTTCATAGTTATTACATCATAGCTTAGGTTTAACTAATAGTATTACACTCATTATGGTCTATCACACCAAATAAAACCATCACATTTCTCAAACCATAACATATAAGTCTAAAAATATCATCAACATCATCACATATGCCATCTATAATCCCATAGTCTCCATCATCACTATACCATCATACCATTTACATATAAATCAAAATGATGATACCAAAAAAATTAACATATAATTCATAATTGACTCACACGTACACCTAATTATAGCAATAAAATTTAGACCATTCATCACATATTCATCATCATCATCAATATCTTAAATAAAAATAAAGGACACATATGCTCATCATGCGAACCCATAATAAAATTATCACCGAGATAGATATAATCGTAAATCAAAAGTACAAGTACATCATATGTCAGCAGTGTCACTAAGGGTCCTCTCTTGATGCATCACCTATAGTAAAATCTATGTATGATAATCATAAGTCCTACCCTCCCGGGGAAGGTGCCACTATCAAAACTTGGGCCTCTCCATGACCCTTGCCTCATTATGGCTATGACATGCTCAAAGTGCTCCTCAATAAGACCGACTAGGGCTGTGACGATCTCTCCTCCTCGCTAAAGTGTTAGGTACTTTGTGTACCTCCTCATCTGAGGGAGCTTGGTCATTGCAAGATCCTCATAAGTACTGCATGCTATGTTATTAATGTTACGTATAAGCTCAACGAGAATGTCCTCGTGGACCCATATTCCCTCCTATCCTTGTTAGGCAAATATCGCCCAAGGTCCTTGAATCTAGATCTATAGGCCTCTCACCGCCACCTATATTTGTATCTCTAGGTGATGGCTTGATCTCACTCTTGTCGAAGATTCAAGTCCTCATGGCGAGCAACCACTCACTCTGTCAAGTGGTATCCCTCTCAAGTTGAGCTAGGTCATTCTTTTCCCATAGTCGTACATCATCTCATCTTCCTCCCCATCTCGCCTCAAGGAGATACATCCTCCTCCATGATCATATCCTCATCCTCCTTTCCATCCTTACCTTCCTTGTCCACCACCCGTATGGCCCATGTGCGAGTCATCCAATATGCAAAGCCCACACAAACTCTTATGTCATCGTCCTCATCCCATGTCTCTCCCATATCTCCTAATGGATCAGCCATGTGTGGATTCAATAAATCCTCTTAAACTCATCTCTCCTATAAACAATAGGATCTCTCTGGGGACTATCTAGACAATGCTAAACTACCTCTAGACTTTTTCAAACTCGATGACCTTGATCATCTCGTGCATATCCTTTGTACCCACCGAGTCCTCATACCAGCTAGCTCGAGTCAACCCAAGGCCATGTAGGAAAATCATGAAAGACAACCACCATCTGATTTGATCTATCTCAAGTTCTCCAAGCCTATACTGCATTTCATTTAACATCTCTCTCCCTCCTATCCCTATCAACCCAATCGGCTTACCATCATAGAAATCCTACTATCAACTTGATATGGTTGCACTTATGACCCATGGAAAATCCCCGGCATTCTAACCACTATTATGTGCTCATAGAACAATAGTGTAGAGGAATCCAACATTTAACCCTATCCTTCTCGCTTCTCCACATATCCGTAAATATCATGATAAACTTGCATGAATAACTCAATGCCAAAATAATAAATTATTATGTACTCTACAATATCGGTTAGGAGCCCTACCAATGTCCATGGAAATTGTGCATCGCCAGAGTCCTAAATTGAATAACATGATATAGCCATCATCATGAAACATATCTATCAGCTTTGGGCATCCCCATTATCATATCTCATCTTGTACAAAAATTCTCCCGAAAAATTAATCTTACGGGCATTAGCTATAAATAGTCATGTTCATACTTATTGGCTTAGTATCCACTATAATAGGGACCACCTACTCTTGCTTGTAGATAGATAATCTAAGAATGCGATGTATATCCTCCATGGTCACTGTCATCTCCCTAGCCTCTTGAACTAAAATGTGCATGTCCACATATCCCATCTCTCCACTAGTGTAATAATCAATCCCACATCTTGTGGAATTTGATGGTAGTGTCACAATCTACCTAATCTCGAATGTCTTTAGGTGGTCCCACTGGCATCCATTATATCCTTAGATTTGATCATACAAGGCAAGGACTCTATCCTTAGATATAAAGTCTCTTGTGCCTTTACAAAAAAGTGAAACACGTAACCATTATAAATATAATCATCAATCTCATCTAAAATAAAAATATTCCTTCTCCTCCTCGATGGACATCGACCCGGGTTGGGTCGATACCCCAAGGTCATATTTTCACCTTTACAGGTCAAATCGATGGTGATTATGCCCAAATAATGCCGACCACCTTTGGCGTCTAGCTAAAAATTTCAAAAAAATTGTGAAATAATAAATAAAAATAATAAAAATGCTTAAAACAAGCTTGAGATTCACTACTCAACCTCCTCTAGGTGTCCTTTGGACACTTCCTTCCCACTCCTCTAGCTTCCATTTCTCTCACTCTCCCTTTCTCTCTTATAAGCTCGTAGCTCTCACTCGTCACTTGATTGTGCGTAAATGATCTCTTTGGGCCGATCCATGGGCTTATATAGCCCATCGAACACAAATACTATCAACCCTACTGGGTTTTTCGCCATTTGGCCCTATTTTCGGCTGCTAACCCATGTAGGTCACCATTGACCTACCTTTTGACATTTTCTATAATTTTCTTTTCTCTCTCCTAGGGCATCATTTATTTTGTTCCCTTTTCATTTTATCCTAGGATTTAATAATTTATCCTTCATTACCTTACCTTTGTGACCATTCTTGTGTTCCCTCTTAGGGTATATTTTAATTGCATTAGCTTTCATCCCTCCCAAAACATTTTTTTATCCCACCCCTATTCATTTTTTGTGACTCTTATCTCGACACTTTTCAAATTTGGTTACTCATGCTTGATACTTACCTTTGACCCATTGGTCTTATTTCATGTTTGATCTATCTCGAGTGGATTCCCTTTAGCTTCCTCCAATTTACCATGATTTCTACCCATTCACTGGTCTATGGGACATTACTTACCAAATCCATTGAGACTTTCCTTCGCTTCCCTACTAAATTGATATTAGAGTCACTACCATCATTTTACTTTTTCTCGCAATCCTCATCTAGGATATCTTATCCCTCATTTCCCCTTTTCTCACCTTTTTTCATCTATTTCTTCAAACTTCCTTTGTGTCATTAATCCCAAGTTTGAGTAGAAACACCCAATCAAATCATCTTTTGATCCCTTTCATTTTTTCTCGTAAGCCTACCCAACGCAAACCACTCATCAAAAAGGGAAAATGTAGACACCAATTTTGGTATCGCTTCCTACCATACACCTTACATTTTCTCTCATTCATCTTGACCTCCCATTCAAGTTTCATATTTCCCTCTAAAAATCAATTTATCCCATTATTTCTTATTCCCACATTTAATCATGTGTTATCTATTTTATTAATTAATTATCCCTAATTAATTCTAGGTATGAAGAATCAAGTTTTATCGCAACAAGTTCGAAAAGAGGTTGAGGAAAGAAAATTGCTGGGAGATGAAACTCTATAGATTAGGAAGTAGGGATTATTTTCTCCTCTATCACCTCATTGTTTAATGAATTTTCTAGATTAGTAGTGCGACACACCTCACCCTAGAAGGGAACTTCTAAACACCGCCACTTCACCATTTGGTTCTCTTGAACTATTTCAGCATGCTTACAAGGTTAGTCTTCCTAATACATCTTGAATCCTCTTAAAACTTGGTATGAGATGTTCTAAACCCATATGAGGGTTCTTCCCCACCATCAAGGTGTTATTTTCCTCTTGTAACATTACTTTAGGGATGTGGTTTCCCATGATCCTACCCCCACCCTCCTTAACATCCCAAAATCCATACCAAGAACCTTAATATCAGGGAACCCCTCTCTCAACTTTCCCCCACCTCATCACCCAAAATCCATTCAGAGAATCTCAATTTTAAGAATCGGTTACGATTTCCCCACCATCTAAAAAGATTCCTCTCGTAGTAGTGCTAAGAACAAGGATATTGTTGGATCTAAAACCTCCGCTTAATATTAGTAACCATACCTTCACCCACCTGTTAGTTTTGGTCTTTCAAATCAGATTAAATAGTAGGCCAAGGATTTAAAGGGAATCGAGGATAATGTAGACTTCCTCCTAAAGGAAGGTACTATGAGAAATTTCGACCCCTCTACCCTTTCAAATATTGAAGAGACACTCGGAGGGTCTTTCCAAGCGGCTTGAAAGCTTTGGAGAATAGATTTCAATATGTAGAGAACAAGAAAACCAACCAAATTACCATTCATATGGCTGTTCTTGATTATATTCAAACAAATTTCAAGTAGATTTGTGATGTTTGTGGTGTCCCAGGGTGATCCTAGAAGTATGACAAGATCAAGAAGAAGGTACTTTCAGATAGCAACAAGGACCCCGATATGCAAAATGCCATCAACCTTTATAAGGCCACTGAATATTTCTCGGAAAGAATACAACAAGTATCTTAATTATTTATGTGCTTCGTGTTGGTCTTTTAGCGTGGTATTAGCATTGTTTTTTTTGTGTGTTTGTTGTTAGACCCCTTGTTAGCAGCACCTACCTCTATTTTTATCAGATTATCTAGCTCTTCTTAGGATTTTTATGTTGGGCAAAGGCCCCCACTTATCAAAACCCACTTTACTCTCATTGTTCTTCCCGTATTTTGAGCCATTTTTTTTTTCAGGTATGGTCCTTTAAAACCATTTACTTAATAATAAAAATTTAATCCTCATCTCATTATATTTATTTCCCTAAATCACTCCTAATCATCACTAACCAATTTTAATTTCCACCTAATTCATTTCATATCCATAAGTCTCTCATCCCTCATCCCTAGGCTTCTAATTTCCTATCCATAGGCCCTCATTCAATAAATTTATCTATCTATGGCCTTTATTTATGAATTCTAACCTCCCACCTACCAATGAAACCTCACCCACCTAAGCACCCTAAAACCATAATCTCACTTCATTCAGACTCTTTGCATCAAGTTGAGAATCATTCCAATTCCATAATGAACAGCTCCATGTAATTGACGATGACCCATCCAGTCATCATTAACCCTATAAATATGTCCTTGCCCCTCCTTTCTCAAGGATGCAACATTGAGATTTTTAGGATATCTTTGATCTTGCTTCCATCATTCAATACTTTGTCACCTATCATACACATCTTTGAGTCTTCTTGATCCCTTGTTTATATACTTTGGTGATTTAGGTAGACTTCTTTTACTTTTCTATTTGATGTGCTTCTATTATAATATTGTTACATTTTGCTTTCACTAACATCTTGTGTAAGTTTAGGTATCTTCAGGGACCTCCCCACCACTCTGCTTTATCCCCGATTCTATCTAGAAGTCTACATATCATTCATTTCACTTTCATCCATACCCTAACTAGTCCAAGTCACTATCGATTCAACCCGAGTACTATCGACTTCAGCCCCTATCTAGCTTGTTTCTATCACTTGATCTTCAAAGCGCAAAGATTTTTTCTGTTCTTGTCTACATCTCTATTGTTCGATCCTCGCTCATTATTCCTCTCTTTCATCCTCTCCAGATCTATTTTCTCTCATACCCATTCACCGCCGATTTCCCGGTCACCATCAAACAACGCTATCTTCACACCATTTATCCTTGCTTTTCCTATTTTTTTGGCATCATTCCACCCATTTTAAGGTCCACTTATTATGTAAGTGTATGTCCCTAGTTTAGATCTATTTACAAATACCATTTAGTTCATATTTATCCACAAAAGACCTTTCAAGTCTATTTTGGTTCATATCTTCCTCATCCATCCCAAGTCTCCACCAATCGGTCTACTATAACCTTGGGTATTTGTCTTCCCTATTAGGTTTACTTTGTTTTGTCATATTTGGATCGTATTTAATTTTTACCTTCTTAGATTTGCTTTTTAGATATTGCGTATTCTTTTATCAGTTCCATTATCATATTTTATAATTTATATTATCTATAAGAGGGTTGAAATCCATCCAAGAAAGTTCACTTCTTGAACTAATCTTAGTCGGGAAACCCTCCATCCTATCTACTAATCTATTTTCTCTTCTAGTGTTCTTTTGTTATGCAGATCATTGAACTTGTAGTAAGGAGGTTCTCATCTTTGCACCCACATTATTCCATTCCATCAAAAGGTACCATAGACCCCCATGTTCTAAGTTACTATTTTTCATTATTAATTTAGATAGGAACAAAGAAACTTGGCCAACAAAACTTAAGGAAAAATTATTAAGGGATCATTTTCTTATCAAGACATCATGTTCTCATCACTAGATCTTTACAAACTCTATTAGTATAAGGTATTTTCAAACTTGTAAAGTATATTAATCTAAGGCATTGAGGTCAAAATTCCAAGCTAAGGAATCAAGAAACCCTCCTTAGGAGAAATAGATGAGTGTAATAGAACTTACAAATCAACAATATGTAGCAAATAGTGTTTATGAGAAAGAAGATATATTCATGTAAGTGATTATGATGATCGGAAGCAACCACATATAGAAGTTATGTGCTACTTTTGAAATTGGATCTAGAATAGTTTATCAAATGGATAATGTAGATGGAGAAACACTTCAAGTATGAAGGTATGAAAGATAACAAGAAGGTGATATCTATGAGTACCGAGTTGAAAGTACATACATCCATGTGGTGGGATCATGTGGCAGGATGAGTGATCGAAAATTGGATCTTCAAATTTTCCAAATTAATTTAATCCATCCTTGTTAATACTTGTATTAGACTTCCTCGTAAAAAAATCACATCAAAATTATGTACAAAATTTGATTTTATATATGGGGTGATCCATACATCTCAGATGAAGTTGGTAAAGGTATCTAAGCCCCAAAAAAATGTGGGTTTGTCATTATGATGGAGCTACCAATTTATAAAGGGTGTTGGTCAGCATAACTTTCATGGAGGTTACATAACCGGTTGGTTATAGGTGATGGTTTTGTAATTGTCGGTTTTTTTATAGATCTTCTATCATGTTACAATAATGAAAATCTGATATAAAATTGTCACAAATGTTTCACATCCTCTTTGCATATTTTTAAGGAATTGGAAAATTTACAAGGAATAGGTAATGATTATGGGTCTAATTTATGACAATGAGCATCATGAAGGGGAGGAGGAGGCACACCTTGGGAATATTTGACTATATAAGCATCATGAATGGGTAGAGGAGTTACACCTAGAGAAATTTTTATGTTTTTGAAGAAAAGGAGAGGTCTATTTTCTTTGTTTATTTAGTATTTCTAGCCATCAATGATGTGTTAGAGTGTTGTTGTGAAGATTGAGGAGTATATAGAGTGTTAATCATTTACAAGATTTGGAAAGATATTCCTTCCATGAAGACAATAAAAATGGTAGTGTCATGCACAAAACACTTAATTTAACAATGAAGGGAGTGTTGTTTCTCTCACATAGCTAGAGTTTATCCCATCTTGGGTTTCCTTAGGGTAAAATTTATGTTCATGTGTGATCTTATTTTTATTCATTCTTGTTTTGTCTTATGTATGTGCATAATAATTTCTATTTCTTTGAAACTCTATTTTATACGTGAATCTCAATTTGCCTCTTGTCACTATATGTTTGAGATGTGTAATTATATGTGTCAGCCAAACCTAGAGTGGGAATATCCTCTTTGTTTTCCGATCATCATGAGAGTTTGAATAAGAAAAGACAAAATTGAGATTTAGTTCAAATGGTGACAATTTTAAGAATAACTTCTGATAGTGGATTACAAGTCCCATTTTTTTGTTGTATTTCATAAGGAAATGAGTACAAAGAAGTACACCATGGAGTTCTAGAGGCTCAACTTCAGCTAGACATGTGGAGGATAAAAAAATCCAATATCAATGTATGTTAATGATCTATGCACTTATATTTAATATGAAATTAGTATGTTTAGGTTGAGATCTATGGAAAAAGTGTATCAATTCATATAAAGATAGGAGATAAGTTTTCCCAAAGACAACAATGAAAAACATGTGGAGAAAAAGAAATCCTATGCAAAGATGGAAACTTGCATGGTGATGTATAAATTCATACACAAGGGGAAAATGGGAATATCACATGGACAGATTCATGCATGAGAGGTGGAATCCAAATCATCATTTAAAGGAAGAGGATGTGAAAGAGTAATAGGATTTATCATAACCTATTTTTATTGTGGAGAGAATGGAAATTGTGTGTTTGAATGTCCATAATCCATTTACAACAATGGAGGTAAGAGGAATGATGCTATAAATAATTTTTCTCAATACACACATGTATAAATCCATGCATATACGAGTGTGTCAAACACTAGAATGTGGTGAATCCATCATGATGAAGAGGGTGTTATTGAAATGCACACACAGAGAGAGAATTGTTTTTTTACAACCATTTCTGGCAAGTCTAAAGGTAAATTTTGTTAGGTAATTGTTGATATTGGTAGCAATAATAATCTAATTTATGATGAGATTGTTAAGAAGCTTGGTTTAAAGAGAATTTCCTCGAAACCATATAAGGTTTTTTGTTTGTTTGAATGGGCATACATTTCTCATAAATAAGTAATGTAAAGTGAAAATAATCATTGGTGCATATTAATATGAAGTCATGCATAATGTAATGCCCATGAATGTATGTGATGTGTTGTTTGGGATACCTTAGTAGTTCCACAAAAATAAATTCATGATGACCAGGACAAATACCTACTAGGTTGGTAAAAGACATATGGAAGTACACTCTAAATCCCTTGAAGGACTCGGTGGTGTAGAGGTTTATAGGATTTTTCATGCATTTTTTGTTTCGTGAAAGGAGTTCTTAAAAATGGTGAAGGGAGATAATGAATATTTTTCATTCATTCCAAGCCTCATACAAAAATGGGGGAAGGTGAAGCCACACATACAAAATGTAAGAGAGATGATAAGTGAGAATACTGAGATATCAAAATAAAGAATATTTGGGATTTTTTTACCACCTACACACAATAGCATTCATAATAATGACTTGATACTATGGGATTTTGTACTATATCTGAGTTTGCATATAGGATACCACTAATGAGAGTGAGGATTTAAGGGATAAACTACAAGATTTTATTAACAAGGGTTTGATCATAGAGTATTTGAGCCTATGTACAATATTTGTAGTATTTTCACCTGAGAAATGATGAGAGTAGACAATGTCCACCAATTCTTGATCCATCGTGAAGACTACTATCAAGTGTTGATTTTCATTTCCATGTATGGATAATTTCATGGAATCCTTGAGTGGAGAAAAGTACTTAAAAATATTGATCTAAAATTTGATACCACCAAGTCAATATCAAATGTGGAGATGAGTGGAAGACTACTTTAAAAATGTAGGATGGGTTATATGAGTGGTTAATCATATCATTTTGGCTAACCAATGTACCGAGAATGTTCATGTAGTTAGTAAATGAAGTGTTGAATAATATCGAATATAAGTTTTCCACTTATTATCTGGATGACATTATTGTTTCTAGAAAAACATAGAAGAACATATTCCTTGTGTGGAGAGTGTTAGTGTTTGTGAAAATGGAAATAACTTCAGTGAATATGAATAAATATAGTTTTATGCAAGAGTTAGTATAATTGAGATTTGTGATATATCAAGAGGGCCGTGAGGATGGATCCTAAGAAGGTGCAAGATATAGTGGATGGAAAACACCCAAAAGTGTTATAGAGGTCCAAAAATCCCATGGATTTTCAAGATTCTATATGAAGTTCAGTAGAAGATTTAGTGATATTTGTGCACCAATTATAGAGGTGATGCAAAGATGAGGAAGAGTTTATATGGATAAAGGATGTATAAAGATGCATTCTAGAGTTTAAGGATAAGGTCAAATAGTTGTAAGTTCACCTTGCTTGATTTCCATAAGGTATTTGATTTGATTGTAATACTAGTGTTGTACCTCATAATTACACCCTCATCTAGATCATGGTAGATTCAAATTTTGGAACAACATGGGATGATCTAAAAATGTGGAGTTGCATGGGTGATATCAACATCTCAGAAGGCCATCCACCTCTTGTTCCTCTGAATAACACTACTTATACTCCTAAACTAATGTTAAGAACCAAATTGCAGATGAAAAGGGAGGAGGAAATACATGAAAGGAAACTAAGATACAAAGAAAAGGAAAAATATGCACCAGATAAGGTGAACACTCTCTATTTAAGTCTCGTGAGAAACAAGAAGATCCACCTAGAAGGTTGAGACTGGGAAGATGCTTTCCACTTTATAACTTCTACAAACAAATCAACACAAAACCCTATATAGTTGACAAAAATGACATGAAACTCTACAAAACATAGTTGATACACATCACAAATGAAAGAACAGATAATGTGGTAAGACAGACAATGCAACACAAAGGGCATATTTAATCCAAATTTTACATTATATTATTGTTGTAAGTATGAACATATTGCTACAATCAATGGAGGGTAAGATGGGTTACAAAATATGTTAGAGAATATGCTCAACCTATTAAACCTTTCAGAACGTAATAAAATGGACCCAACATGTAACTTCAATGCCTCATAATGGTTCATGCATTCCTGTGTTGCCTTTTCTTGTAAGTAACCTAAAAATAAGTTTTGTATATGAGTATCATCTTGTAAATCAATAAATTCCAACAAAATCAAGAGGATGATGGGATGTGACATTGCCAAATGTCCAATTTTGTTATACGAATCACCATTCCTCAATCATTTTAGTTGGTCATGGAAAAAATATTCTCTTTTGGAAGTATTCAAGTGGATATAAAGGCAAGGGAGGATCAAATGAGCATCTTACAATTAAATATTAATCTTATGACTTATGAAAGTGATGTGAAATGCCCCCAAAATCATCAACTTAAATATCTCAAATACTTGATCATTCTCTTGTAAAATTTTATTCTTTTGAAATGCCTCTCTAAGACATTCTTTATGAATAAAATATAACGTAAAATGGATCTCCAAAAATTATCATAAGAAAAACAAACCTAACGACCCAAAAAAAGTCCTTTGTTCCATAGATTCCGTGATGTTTCTCCTTTTTATTTCATATATTTCTACTTATTTACTTGTTCCACGGCATACTGCAACCTTTATTTCACATATTTCGCTTGTTTTATACATACCGTGAGGTATTCACTTCATTTTACATGGAATTTACAACCGGAAAGTATGTTTCCTTCATTTTGTGGACTTGGAGAGTCTATGGAACACTATTCCTTAAGAATTCTCGTGATAACACTAGGATAGTATTCCACCGGCTTCAATCTCGGATTTGCTTTAAACTTTCCATATCCTTTGTTGTGAAATACTCATCTCAAATCCTTTGTTCCAAATACTTTGAGACTCCATGAAACACTACGTTATCAAATTGTGTGTAACACTATAATTCAATGTCTCACCTGCCTTCCTTTCTAAATTTCTTCCTAACTCCAATCTACTAATTCCTTTATTCCGTTGGTTAGGAGAACCTAAGGAATATTGAGTTCACATTCTCGTAGAGTACTAACATCTAACGCTTTGTGGATTTCTGAGCCAAAATATTCCTAATTCCCAAATTATTCTCCTTTGTTCTGCATGGGTTAGGAAAACCCATTGAAAACTCGCATTCCATGATTTTGTGGACTTTTTTCATCAAGTTACGTGACCTTCGCCTTAGCCAAAGATTAGACTTGCAGAAACTATTGTTCCAATGTCCAAAGATGTTTAAAACACTTGAAACACCAAATATGACCTAAAAGGATCAAGTCCCCTCTTTTCCCTCTTTCCATCTCTAGGCATATTCTATGGCTATCTTCAAACCAATTCTATGGCTAACTCGAACTAATTATATGGCCATCTCCAACTAATTCTATTAATATTTTCAACCAAGGATTGATGATTTGTTTAGAATCGCAAAGGGGGGACAAATTTTGGATATCATTTGGTGACTCAATGGGGTTATTTATCTCAGATAGATAGAAGATCAATGGCCTTTTGAGAAATCCATCCCAGGCATGGAGTCATTCTTGAAAACTTGAAAATTGGCCTTTAAACTTGAAATTATTACCCCTAGAGTTGTATGGAATTAGAGATGACTGAACTTCTTGCATGATGCTCAAGTGGTAGATGATCTCTTAGGATTTTTGAATATTACTTGCAAACTATCCTAAAAACTTTAATCTTTCCGTAAGGAAGGAGCATAACAAAATCTAAATTGCATATATTCTTGAGGATTGAATTAATGCATGTTGAAACTTCTTAAAAGCACCTTTTTTCCACCACGAAACCCAACTAAAATAAACCAATCATGTCTACCACAAGAAAAGGACCCACAAAAAACTTTATACAAAAGGATGAAAATCATACAAGTTCCAATGGGAAACATGCGTAGTGTATAAGCACTTTTTTACAAAAAAAAAAAAGCCTAATTCACTACTACTCAACCAAGAAAAAAAAAAATGAAACTAAACAAAACCAACAATCAAGTTAGAATAAAAGCTTCCCTTATTTACAAAATGGTACTATCTGATTAAATCTTAAACTAAAACACATGGTGGAAATGAAATCATAGCCCATACTTCCTTATTACTCAAAGTATCATCTAAGAAAAGAACATATACCTTCAGTATGATCCTGAATTTTTTTATAGGTATTAGAGTATGACATTTGATATTTTTATCTCTCCTCATACTTTGGATTTGGAATGACTGGTAGAAACTCTTAATATGAATCCAAACCAGCCAAGTATACGCATCTGATTGATCATATGGTCTTTTAACTATTGGCTAATATGTACATGGTTTTCCCCATTTCCTTCACTCATCTAGAACAATGGAACTAGTAGAGACACTTTCCTCTTCATTGTGGAAACTTTGCAAGATGAATTAGGCTTGGTCTTATTCTTACAAAAAAAAATAA